>RJWJ010018286.1:0-31818 GCA_004363605.1 Indri indri | reverse complement strand
TCCTCTTCCCTTTCCAGGGCTAGAGCCATCAGTGTTGGAGTTCAGAACTTCCAGAGGCCATGTTCTCTGGTGCAGAAATAAAGTCTATCTATATAGTAGGAGAGACCAAGGCCAAAATGCTGAGATAAGTGGAGGGCAGGTCCCAAAGAGTTTGAGTTCCTGGAACAGTTGTCCCTGAGGCCAGCCCATCCATGGTTAGCTTACCCGACTCACTAAGTACTCCCTCTCCCCTACTCCATTTTCCTTGAGTTCATTTGAGTTGGGTTTCTGGCACTTGCGTCTGAAAGAGCTGGGGAGATACAGGGTTGTGATTAGAAGCCCAATCTTTTCTCCCACAGTTCACATCTGCCTCTTGTACATGGTGCTAGTGACAGGCCGAGATCACTCTTTGTCTCCAAAAGAGTACAGGCAGAAACCACAGTTGCCTGTTCTTGTAAATAAAATTTTATTGGAACACAGCCTTGTCCATTCATTTGCATATTGTCTATGGCTGCTTTTGTGCTACAAGAGTTGACTGGTTGTGACAAAGACCATATGGCCCACAAAAGCTTAAAGTATTTACTGTCTGGCTCTTTACAGAAAAAGTTTGCTGACCCCTGATTTACAGAAAGAGATAATGGAGGAGGGGCTGAGTAACGGATACTGTTGATGCCTCACCCGGCTTCCCTTTTCCTGTCCTTGCAACTCATATTCCAGCTGCTGTGACCGTTAGTTGATAACTTACAGATGCCTTCTTTTCTGGCTGCCCCCTTCTCCAGAGAAAATTGTCCAGCAATCTTCATGTCCCCACCCCCACCGCCCACCGCAGAATTTTGCCAATGACTGACTGATACAGGGGCACAGTTCGTGCTCCAGAACTTCCCTGTGGGATCAGTCTGAAGCTAGTCTTCTGCTTAGATCACAGATCACACTCCTGCTAGTTCCCCCCACCCCCTCCTAGAGTTCTTCCTCAATAAATCAGTTCAACAGGAATTCCTGTGCTAGTGCTGCTTCTAGGAACCCCACTGTAGGCAGGGGCAAAGGATCCTTTGCAGGTATGGCTAGTCTGGGAGGCACACTTCATAGAGGATGGTTATAGGACTGCTCTAATGCTCCTGGCTAGGTAAGTTGGACCAGGGAAATTATCCCACACATTTGTTCTTATACACCTTTTTTTTTTTTTTTTTTTTGAGACAGAGTCTCGCTCTGTTGCCTGGGCTACAGTGACGTGGCATCAGCCTAGCTCACAGCAACCTCAAACTCCTGGGCTCGAGCGATCCTCCTGCCTCAGCATCCCGAGTAGCTGGGACTACAGGCAAGCACCACCATGCCCGGCTAATTTTTCTACATGTTTTTAGTTGTCCAGCTAATTTCTTTCTATTTTTTTAGTAGAGACGGGGTCTCACCCTTGCTCGGGCTGGTCTCAAACTCCTGAGCTGAAACGATCCACCTGCCTCAGCCTCCCAGAGTGCTAGGATTACAGGTATGAGCCACCATACCTGGCCCCTTATAAACCACTTCTTTTGCCCTTGTATTCCCCTGCATATCAAGGCTCCTTCTTGAACCAAGGTACTTCGAAATTAAATATAGTTGTTGCTCGGTATCTGTGGGGGTTTAGTTCCAGAACCTCCTGAGGATACCGAAATCTGAGGATGCTCAAGTCCCTGATAGAAAACAGCAAGTATTTGCATATAACCTATGCACATCTTCCTGTATACCTTAAATCATCTCTAGATGACTTATAACACCTAATACAATGTGAATGCTACATAAATAGTTGTTATATTCTATTGTTTAGGGAATAATGAAAAGAAAAAAGTCTGTACATGTTCAGTACAGATGCATTTTTTTCCCAAATATTTTTATCCCAGTTGATTGAATCCATGCATATGGAACCCACATACATGAAGGGCTGACTATATAAAGAAGAAAATGGAATCACCTTTCCAGCATCGGAACTGGAACAAGCATAAAAAGAACAAAGTGTGAGGTTAGGGCTGCAATAGTGGCTTCTATGGGAAGACTTGATATTTTGACTGAAGTCACTGATCAGTCAGGAAGTTATACCCTTAGGTTCTGCCTTTCCTCCTTATCTTTCACCTCTCTCATCCCTACACAGAACTTGAAGACTTTGAGCTTTTAAATGATTTGATATTCAGATCCTGTGGATGCTGGATTTAGCCATTTTCGGGAGAGCACGTTGCTGAGCAAAGAAATGTATGAGTAAAGCTAAGTTTATCAGTTCTTTATTCGTAGCTTGGTGTTATTCATTTTTGTGTTCACTGGGGCTGGCCCAGAGTAGCTGCTTAATGCTCGCTTGCTAATGAGTAAGCCTGTCCCCTGCTGCTGGGCAGTGAAATGCAAGACTATGTGAGCCTCTCATGTTTATAGCCACTGGGAAGGCGGAAGAGATCAAACTGGCTCATTTCCTCATAGACACAGGTGTTCTTCAACTCTATTTGGCCGCGGGAGTGCGTGTGAATTCCTTGTTCAGGAGCGGCCAGTGGCTCAGGGTGGGGCAAGGGTGTGGCTGGGCAGAGCTCAGGAATGCATTGTTCCAGGAAATTTGTCCGAACAGTTTCTCTGCCTCCCTTTCCACGACTGGTTGTAGTTTCGGTAATAGAAAATCTGCCTATTAGAGGTTTGCTTTAGCTACTATTGCAGTGGCCAAATGACTCTTGGGAAAAAGACCAGGACATTTTATTTTTGTCATTGCCAGGAGGCTAATACATGCAAAGCAGATCCGAACTCAATTCTCACCAAGTAGTGAAAGAAGTGATGGCCTGAGTGGGTCATGTCCCCAAAATGAACCTAGGTTATCAATTCTGATTGTGAAAAATTAAAACAGATTCCAGTTTTTCCTGCTCAGGCTTTTTTCTCCTTCCCCCAGCCCGCACCCCGCCTCCTCTCTCTTGCCCTTTTCTTCTTTTCTATATCCTGGGAGCTCCCCTGAACCTTAGCTGGCATTAGACAGCTAACAGACAACTGTCAAGGCTTACAAAGATAGCTCTCAAAAGAACTGTTCTCTCAGCTGCCAAAATGGGATTGCACTAATGATCCTCCAAATGTGGCATGAAAACTGTCACTCTAAAAAAGGAAACTGAGTCAAAATTAATATAGAGAGTTTATTTAGGCCAAGGTTGAGGACTACAGCTTGGGAAACCCTGGGAAGTGCACTGAAGAACAAAGGGGAACTCAAATTTTAAAGACAAAAGGACTACTCAGGAGAGGGGGCGGTTACAAAAGCTGTTTTTCAGGAATTCTCATTGGTTTACAGAAATCACACTGATTAGTGAGTGACTATACATTGGTGAACTACAGGGTATGAGTTATGGTGCCCAGTTTATAGCATTGTTAGGTTAATTTATGGCTACTTGTCATCAGTCTAGAGCCCACATAGCAAGTGGCTTCAAGAGGTGATTACTTAGTTCAAGGCAGGAGTGAGACTGACTGCTGTCACATTTCAGTGTCTCTCTGTGCCTGATAATTTAAAGGGGCTTGCATTCCTCAGATAAAAAATTTCTTTTCTTTCTCCAAACCAACCTATCTCAATCTTTCCAATCACAAATTTTGCAGCAGTTACAGAAAAAGAAAACTGCAACCTGAGACAAGACCAAAGTCACATACTCCTCTCTTCTCCTTGCTCTATAGCAAATCCAATCCTACTTTGGTTCAGGAAGTTACTTAATTTTGAGGTGCTCCCTGACGCACATCCACAGAATAGAGCCTTTGACCTCTATTTGAGTCACTTTATTTTCTTCTTGACAGTTTGATGCTATGACTTGGATAGGATCTGGACGAGCCCTGGATCCTGCTGAGGTTTCAGAGAAGGACAGAATGTGCTGAGGAAACCTTGCTTCTTCCCTTCTTGGGGACTGCTGTTGAGTTGAGAGGTCTTGCTCCTGATCCTGTGCTCAGGTTTTTCCTTGTAGCATGGGAGGTTTCAAGCTTTAATTCCCTGAGAGGATTAACCTATTGTCTGACAGGTCGCTGCATCTATTTTCCCTTTGTCTTTTGGGATTCTCTGGGCCAGTGGAGGATTAGATGATGGTCCTAAGGTAGGACAAGATCCTTCTCCATTCTTCTATCTAGGATCTCCTTTACTATTAGAAACACAGTCTACCCAATCTCTTCCTCCAATGGACCCCTGCCAGGGAGGTGTTCTGCCACTGTGGTGCTAACTGTTAAATTCCTCTCTAAGTAGTGGGACATCAGGAAAGGTAATATTGAACTCTAATGGATTCTCGGAACAAGCCAAAACTTGTATATTTGAATGGTGCCTTAGAACAAAAGAAGACAAAATAGCTAACTTAATAATGGGTGGCTTTCTTTAATTGGTACGGAGAAGCCTCTGAGAAAAGAAATAATTAGGCAGACTTCAATCTGTGGAGGTCTCTCTGAAAAGACTTCAGCCTTCTCCCCACAACGACATCCTTCCCTTTGTGTAACTCTGCTTCTGCCTCTTATAACCCACTTCCCGCTGGCTACCCTGTTTTCCTGGAACTTGCTCTCACTTCTGTGCCCACCTCTTCCTGTCCTTACTCAGCTCCCTTTCAAGGTGAGGGAACCATCGCCTTCAGATACCGACCTTCCCTAGCTCCCTCTCAAGCAGTTCCTGACCCAAATCCAACACCTCAACCACAAGTAACCTTCAAACCCTGGTTGTGGGTGACCTCCACACCATAATCAAAGATTTCCCAAATCCTCAAAAGAAGATAGCCACATGTAGAAGACTGAAACAAGATCTGCACCTCTCACAAAAATCAACTTACAATGGATAACAGACTTAAACCTAAGGCATGAAACTATAAGAATTCTAGAAGAAAATGTTGGAAAAACTCTTATAGGCATTGGCCTAGGGAAAGAATTTATGAAGAAGACCCCAAGGGCAATCATGGCAACAACAAAAATAAATAAATGGGATCTGATCAAATTAAAAAGCTTCTGCATAGCCAAGGAAACTATCACCAGAACAAACAGAACAAACCTACAGAATGGGAGAAAATACTCACATGCCACACATCCGATAAAGGGCTGATAACTAGAATCTATATAGAACTCAGGAAAATCAACAAGAAAAAAATCAAACGACCCCATCAAAAAGTGGGCAAAAGACATGAACGGAAACTTTTCAAAAGAAGACAGACTAATGGCCAGCAAACGTGAAAAAATGCTCAACATCTCTAATCATCAGGGAAATGCAAATCAAAACCACAACAAGATATCACTTAACTCCAGTGAGAATAGCTTTTATCAAAATGTCCCAAAACAGCAAATTCTGATGTGGATGCAGAGAGATATGAACACTCCTACACTGCTGGTGAGACTGCAAAATAGTGCAACCTCCATGGAAATTAATATGAAGATACCTCAAAGAGCTAAAAGTAGGACTACCATTTGATCCAGCAATCCCATTACTGGGCATCTACCCAGAGGAAAAAAAGATATTCTGTAAAAAAGACATCTGCACTCAAATGTTTATAGCAGCACAATTCACAATTGCAAAGATGTGGAAACAACCCAAGTGCCCATCAATACATGAGTGGATTAATAAAATGTGGTATATGTATACCATGGCGTTCTACTCAGCCACAAAAAAACAATGGTGATCTAGCACCTTTTGTATTATCCTGGATAGAGTCGGAGCCCATTCTACTAAGTGAAGTATCACAAGAATAGAAAAACAAACACAACATGGACTCACCATCAAATTGGTACTAATCGATGAACACTAATGTGCACATATGGAAGTGACATTCGAGTGTTGGGCAGGTGGGAGGGGGGAGGAGGGGATGAGTATATTCACACCCGATGGGTGCAGTGCACACTTTCTGGGGGATGGACACACTTGTAGCTCTGACTTGGGTGGGGCAAAGGCAATATATGTAACCTAAACATTTGTACCCCCATAATATTTTAAAATTTAAAAAAAGTTCCATAAAAAAAAAAAGAAACGTATTGAGCTATGCAAGATGATTCGAGAGCTTATGCTCCTGAGCTCCTTGATCTGTATCACTCAGCACACCTTTTAGTAGGACCAGGGGATGCTTGAGCCTGGTTTAACAAGGCCAAATGGCCTCCATAAATGAGGATTTAGCTAACCCTCATAGAAATACCATACCCTCCAGATATGCTAAAGCCCCAGAGATAGGAGAAAGTTTTTTAAAGGATATTCCTGAAATTTTTCTCCCTCATATTAACCAGAAAATAATCCAGTCCTGTCAATAAGGCCATGAGGGGTCTAACATTAGTGACTGATTAAAACCACTCTGACCTGTGATGTCCAAATAGTTTCACTAGTGGCCTTAAACCTGAAATATCAGCTGCTGTTCAGAAGCATAAAATAGGCTGGCAGACCATGCTTGTCCATGATTTACAGCACTTAGCCCAGCATTTTGAGAATAACATGGTAAACAAAGAGAAAACCTCAGGCCACAAACTGATAGCATTGCAGCTTAAACAGCTTGAGGAAAACAAAGGACCTTCAGTGAATCCAAGGCAGTTTCCTGTCTCTTCCCTTGAGGCCCTCAACTTCTCAACATGCCTTTCTTCTCTGTCCTTCCATTCCCTTCTCTCCTTACAACCTATTAGGATGGGGCATTTTGACTCAATGAGGAGTCACTATTAGATGCACACCAGAAGGACTTTATCTTGATCTCCCTGACTGGCATGACCCAGTGAAGGAGCTCAGGAAATTTCACCCCAGAATATGACTCCTTGGTATAAATAGTATTTTGAATGAAAGGCCCTTAGAAATCAACAGGCCCTTAGAAGAGGCTTTGCCTGTATCTGCATTACCAGACGGACCCATTAAATGAACAGTCAATTTCCCTTCCCTATTATCTCACTATGTTGCAGGAAAGAAAATAAAGAATGCAACCAGACCTGGCCCAAATCATTTTAAATATAATGCCTGTCTCTCAAGGTTAATTTAATTTGCAAAGAGAATCATTTACAAGTCAATCTGTTTCCCCCATCCATTCATCCTCCCTGGCAACCATTTATTGCCCCTAAACAAAATTACCTATATGCCTCATCTCCCCCTCCCCTCTAAAAGGCAGGTATAAAAATATCTGGATCCTGTTGGGATATTGGGTAATTGCTCTGTGATTTTCCCCATGCACAGGGTAAATAAACCTCTTTCTCTTATTGTATTGATCTGCTTTAATTGTGAGTTGATCTTTCAGTGAACTTTTGGGGAAAGGGGGAAATTTACCCCTTACCCCCATACCAGTTATACCATCTTATGGTGGCTTCTCTTGACTACTTCACACTCTTGTGTCCCCACCTCTCTTCCCCTCTAGAATCACCTCAATTTTCTGATGCACTTTTCTCAGTCCCCAATGTTCTCTGGATTACATCATCCATAAATGTGTGGAAAAGAGAAAATATAGAAGTCTTATGAGATCCCAAAATGCCTAAATTGTTCTAGTATCTCCTAAAACCCAAAGCACCAAAGAAACTACAGCTCACTTTTGCAGATTTGCTCATTCCTTGTACCAGTCCCTGCAGTACTCCTGTCCTCCTGATAAAAAAGCCTAATGGCTTTATGTAAGACTTAAGAGCTATAAATCACGTAGTGCAGCCATGTTTCCTTGGCTTCTGTACCTCCAAATTCAACACAGTTCACAGTAATTAATCTTAGTTCAATCTTCTTCCTTAATTGGAGACTTAAAACAGAGTTTCTTGAAACTCTTCTGACACAGATGACAACACAAAGGAGACCACTTTCTCCAAGAAATTGGTATAGGCAGATGACCTTTGATAGTGGACAGCTTCTGTCCAAGATGACAGAATCAGACACCATCCCAATTTTATTATCTCTCTTTTCATCCTAGCCTTGTTTCTTACTCTTTACCTTTTAATTTCTACTCCTCCCTATTTTTGCTTTTCCTTCTCCTCTTCCCTCTTTCTTCCTCAATATCCAAAATTGTTGACATTTTCTGGCTCAGACATATACTTATGCAGCTAATGTCATCTATAATTATTGATTTTTCTTACCTTTTTCCTCCCTTTTCTCATCAGTTCTATTACTTTTTTCCCCCACAAATATCTGTTCCCTACCCTGAGAGAAATTTGTCCACCATTACTGCTGTCATTTGGGCCAAGGTCCCACCCAAACTGGATCTCCAACAAATCTCCAGGATTAGCACACCCTACCTAGTATACTCCCTAAAGAGGGGAAGCCTATCTTTCTCTGAAGGAAACATTTGTTTCTAAACCTTAATTCATGGGCCTGAGCTATTGTAATGAAATCGGCCAGGCCCAGTTTAAAGGGGTGGATACCATTGGGCCAGCTTCATGCAGGAAAGCTATAATGATAAAAGTATGAGTGTTTTTCACCCTGAAGTCCCAAGGGATTAATATTTTGTGTGTGCATTGTCCACTGCTTACTGGTTTTTGTCAGCGAATTGGACATGGCCATATTATCTCACTCATCTGAGTTTATTACCTCTTTAGGCCAAGAGTCAAACTCCTCCCAAACCAGAACAATTCGGGGTCAAGGGTGACCCCTCTATGCAAAACATCCATTCTCAGAAAATGATGAAAAGAAACTATGTGCAGAAGCTAAAAGACTTGGAATCAATCTAGATACGTTCACCACTACCCGGGTCAGATTTTATGCAGCAGTTCTCCGTGAAGGGGCAACCTCATGGGCTACTGAAGATTTTGACACAATGCCCAAGTTTTCCATGCTGTCCTTCATGGAGTCACCCATGTGATCAACAATGTGGCCGAAAATGTTGAAACACTCGCTTAATAAATGCTGGAACTCCAGAGCCTGTTGTCCATCATCATCTAGCATTGAACATCGTCCTGGCATACAGGGGGTGCACTTGTGCAATTGTCAATGGTGATTGCTGTATTAATATTCCCCCCAAACTTTCTGATGTCTTTTTATTGAATTAACATATCTATGAAGCCAATGAAACATTCATTGAGTGAATGACATGGTCCTGACTTCTGGACCTATGGATCACCATCATATGGTTGGAAAGAGACCTCTTTCCCTGGGTATTCCAACAGGAGTGCAATCCTTGGTATGTACTTTCACCAAGGGCTGCTGATTATTTTTTTATTCTTCTGATAGAAATACCCCTCCTCAAGTGCATCCACTCATGTCTAATCAAGACCAGGAACACCATCCTGTCCAAATAGATGGTCCAAACTATGATTAAGGACAGAAGTCCAAAAAGCAAACTGCTCCTCCAATCCAGTATGGGAGTCTTCTTACCTCAATTCCTGAACCTTATTCATCCTTGTAATTTTTTTTTCTCCCAAAAAATTTGGTGGAAATGAAAGTTATTTATCTTGGCCAGGAGAAGAGACTATAGAAGAATTAAAGCAGACCCTAGTTTTCCTTGCTTAGACCTTTGGCTCCTTTCCTTTTTTCCCACTTCTATTATCTTTTCCATTTTTTTTTTATTTTTTATCTCCTGCTCCTGTGAACCTTAACTGACATTAGACAGCTAATAGACAACTTTCAAGGTTTACAAAGATAGCTCTGGAAAGAACTGTTCTCAGCTGCCAAAATGAGATTACACCAATGATCTCGAGAAATAGGCATGAAGAACAACCTATCCCAACATTTTCAAATGTAAGTTTTTACAGTAGTCATGGATAAAGAAAACTGCAACCCGGGGCAGACCAATCACACATACCCCTTTCTTCTCCAATCCTGCTTCAGCTCAGAGAATTACCTAATTTGGAGGTACTCCCCAATGTGCGTCAACTGAATAAAACCTGTAACCTCTATTGAGTAACTTTAATTATTTTTTTTTGTGACACTATAATCCTTTCCTCAAATACATGCCATCATGAAGGTGTGTAAGGGCATTTTAGCTGGCTGAGCTGGGCCCAGTGTAACCCTTTCCATGTTTACACTCTTTGATATACTGTCTTAATCTGTTTGGGTTGCTATAACAAATTACCACAGACTCAGTGGCTTGTAAATAGTAAAAATTTATGTTTCATAATTTTGGAGGCTGCAAATTCAAGATCAGGGTACCGGCATGGTCAGGTTCTGGTGAGGACCCTCTTCCAGGCTGCAGACTAATCAACTTCTCACTGTATTCTTACATGATGGAAGGAGTGAGAGAGCTCTCCAGGGCCTCTTTTATAAGGGAACCAATACCATTCATGAGGGCTCCACCCTCATGATCTAATCACCTTCCAAAGGCCCCCACCTCCTAATATCATCACATTGGGGATTAGGTTTCAACATATGAATTTTGGGGAAAAAAATTCAGACCATAGCGTATACATAGATGTTTAAAAGATTTTCTTTAACTTGGGGAGGAGAGAAATTTGGATTGGAGAGAAGAGGCATATAGGTTGAAGAGTGGAGGGGATGGTAGAGCATCTGTTCCTGGTTGGATCTGGAGCTGATTATCTTCTGTATGGCCCTCCGGATTCACACTCCACCCTTTCTGTTCTACTCTCTTCTCCAGGAGACTGACATCTATGGGATGCATCAACAGGCTCCCTGCCCTCTGGCTTTGTGTTGGGTTCTGCCAATGGGAGGCACTAGCAGGAGATCAGACAGTGGACAGAGTGAAGTCAAGGTATGTATTCTCTGGTTCTTTTCCTGCCTGGCCACTATGTGTTGGCTGAATCCTTGACCCAAGGCTCAATCCAAGGCTCCTGTTAGTCATACTTTTCCTGGTTCCTGTAACTTCTTTGCCTTGCCTCTTCAGTCCTGGAAAATAACAGCTTCCTTCTGTCACTTGCCTCAGGGAACTGCGCCATGTCTTGACCATTTCCTTAAACTCTGGCTACCCCTTTGGAAATAACCCTTTATTGAATTCTTCTCAATTAACTATTTTTGGTTTCATTTGTTTCCTGATGAAACTCTGACTGATACAGGCCCCATGACCTGGATTTGAGCCTCTAGTTTAAAAGAGAGAGAGAGACAGGCAAAACTATTTCTTAATAGATTGAATAAGATTCTAGGAATGACTAGAACTTCTTTGAGACTCAGGTGGCAAATCGTTTCCCATTATTTGCCAGATGATCAATTCCATGAAGACAGAAACCATGTCTGTCTTGTGTGTTGCTAAATCCCTTATTAATAATAACTACCACTTATTGAACACTTACTGTATGCCAGACACTATTCTTAGACAATCACACATATTCATTCATTTAGCCATCACCAAAGTTCTATAAATTAACTATTGTTTTTTTGTCTCTGCCTTTTACAGATGGGAAAGCTGAGATACAGATTAGCTAAGTAATTCTTTCAAAGTCAGATAACTGTTAAATAACGGAGCTAGGATTTGAATCCAGGCAATCTGGCTCCAGGGTTCATGTTATTAAATACTATACTGTTTTGCCTTCCTAGTGCTTAACACAGTGCTTGACACATAGTAAGTGCCCCATACATATTTGAATGAAGAAATAAATGAAGGACAAGTAAATGAAGAATTGGAATGGAGGTCATTCATCCTGCCACTATATGGAAGTCAACTATGGTTGGAAGCTGGAAAGCTTTGCAAGCATCAGAGCTAACCTCCTTGGCACGAACTCAGATATTCTCCTGGTGAGTAGTGGCAGTAGAGAGGTTTCTCCATAAGGTGGTGGAATGTGAACATGAACAAGAGGGAGCTGCTATGGGAGAGAAGGAATGGGGTGAATGCTGCATGGAGACTGCAACTGTCAGACTGGGTTGTGGGTTCATGAGAGCCACAATTTTGGGATCTATAAGAAATAATAGTGGGAGAAATGCAGGAAGGCTAATTTCCAGAAAAGAGTCTAGTGTGGTACCAGTAATATTTGTTCCTTAAATGAAATGCCACCTTATCTAGTAGTCACAGGCTTATGGGGGTTGAGGGTACACTAGTAACAGATGGGAATGAAGGGGTCCCTTAATGATCGAGTCCCTTAGTGCAACAGAAAGAACACAAATGGAGGGGTGCAGAGATCCATGTTCTATCCCCAGTTATGCACCAAAACAGCTGTGTGACTCTAAGCAAGTCATTTACCTGCTCTGAATTTTAGTTTCTTTATCTGTAAAATGAGAGTGTTGGACAAGGTGATCACTGAAGTCCTGTGAGCTCTAACTCTAACATCCTTTGATAAATACCTGCTGAGTGAGTTAGTGAATGAATGAATGAATGAATGAAGTCATTAGTAAACAAATAAAATTAGGACAGAGGTCCCTAAATTTGTTGAGCTCTGTTCTCGAGCTATGAAAATAGGGCCAGAGAAGAGAAAATGAAAGGAGTAGTGTCTTAGTCTGTTTTCTGTTGCTATAACAGAATACCACAGACAGGGTAATTTATAAAGAAAAAAATTTCTTTAGCTCATGGTTGTGGAGGCTGGGAAGTCCAAGATTATGGCACTGATATCTGGCAAGGGCTTTCATGCTGCATCATAACATGGTGGAAAGCATCATATGGCAAGAGGGCAAGAGCAAGAATGCCAGAGAGAGCTCGCTTTATTCCCCCTTGCCTTTTATTTTATTTATTTATTTATTTGAGGATATTATGGGGGTACAAACATTTTGGTTACATGTTATGACTTTGCCACACCCAAACCATGATTTGGGGTGTGCCTTTCCCCCCCTACAACACTCACCACGTCCATTAGTTGTGAGTTTACCCACCCCCAACCCCCTAATCCCTGGAGAATATTACTACTGTGTGAGCACCATAGTGTTGATCACTTAGTGCCAATTTGATGGCAAGTACATGTAGAGCCTATTCTTCCATTCTTGTGATACCTCACTTTGGAGGATGGGCTCAAGCTCTATCCAGGAAAATATAAGAGGTGCTAGGTCACTGTTGTTTCTTATAATTGAGTAATATTCCATTGTATACATATGCCAAATTTTATTAATCCACTCATGAATTGACAGGCACTTGGGTTGTTTCCACATCTTCGCAATAGTGAATTGTGCGGTCATAAACATTCGGGAGCAGATGTCTTTATTATAGAATGTCTTTGGCTCTTTTGGGTAGATTCCTAATAGTGCTATTCCTGGATCAAATGGTATTTCTATTTTTAGTTCTTTGAGATATCTCCAAATTCTTTTCCACAGAGGTTGCACTAATTTGCAGTCCCACCAGCAGTGTAAGAGTGTTCCTGTCTCTCCACATCCTCATCAGCATTTGTTTGTTTTGGGATTTTTTTGATAGAGGCCAATCTCACTGGGGTTAGTGATATCTCATTGTGGTTTTGATTTGCATTTCTCTAATGATTAGAGATGTTGAGCATTTTGTCGTATGTTTGCTGGCCATTATTCTGTCTTCTTTTGAAAAGTTTCTGTTCATGTCCTTTGCCCATTTATTGATGGGGTTGTTTGATTTTTTCTTATTGATTTTTTTAAGCTCTAGATAGATTCTTGTTATCAGCCCTTTATTGGATGTTTAGAGAGCAAACATTTTCTCCTATTCTGTAGGCTGTCTATTCGCTCTAATGATAGTTTCCTTGGCTATGCAAAAGCTTTTTAGTTTGATCAGATCCCATTTATTTATTTTTGTTGCTGCTGTGATTGCTTTGGGGGGTCTTCTTCAAAAATTCTTTGCCTAGGCCAATGTATGAAAGGGTCTTCCCAACATCTTCTTCTAGGATTCTTAAGGTTTCATGCCTTAGGTTTAAGTCTGTTATCCATCTCGTATTGATTTTTGTAAGAGGTGAGAGGTGGGGATCCAGTTTCATTCTTCTGCATGTAGCTATCCAGTTTTCCCAGCACCATTTATTGAAAATAGATTCTTTTCCCCAGTGTATATTTTTGTCAGCTTTGTCAAAGATTAGATTACTATACATGGATGGTTTCATCTCTGGATTCTCAGTCCTGTTCCAAAGGTCTATATCTCTGTTCTTGTGCCAGTACCATACTGTTTTAGTTACTATAGACTTGTAGTATGGCTTAAAGTCTGGTAGACTGATACCTCCCAGTTTGCTCTTTTTACTTAAGATTGCTTTGGCTATACGAGGTCTTCTCTGGTTCCATACAAAGCATAGAATTATTTTTTCTAGATCTGTAAAGAATGATGATGGTATTTTGATAGGAATTGCATTAATTCTGTAGATCACTTTAGGGAGTATGGACATTTTAACAATGTCGATTCTACCAGTCCATGAGCAAGGTAGATTTTTCCATCTATTTACATCGTCTACAATTTTTTTTCTTAGTGTTTCGTAGTTCTCCCTGTATATGTCTCTCACATCTTTCGTTAAATATATTCCTAGATATTTAATTTTCTTTGAGGCTATTGTAAAAGGTATTGCATTTTTGATTTGAGTTTTGGCTTGACTGTTATTGGTGTATATGAATGCCTCAGGTTTGTGTGTATTGATTTTGTATCCTGAGAATTTACCAAATTCATTGATCAATTCCAGGAGTCTCTTGGTTGATTCCTTCAGGTTTTCTAGATATAATATCATATCATTGGCAAAGAGCCAGAGTTTGATCTCATCTGTCCCCATTTGGATTCCCTTAATTCCCCTCTCTTGTCTAAGCACTGTGGCAAGGACTTCTAGCACTATGTTGAATAGAAGTGGAGATAGTGGGCAACCTTGTCTGATTCCGGTTCTAAGTGGGAATGGTTTCAATTTTTCCCCATTCAGTATGATATTGGCAGCGGGTTTATCATAAATGGCCTTGATAATTTTAAGGTATGACCCGTGTATGCCTATTTTGCAAAGAGTTTTTATCATAAAGGTGGGCTGGACTTTGTCAAATGCTTCTTCTGCATCTATTGAGAGAATCATATGGTCTTTGTTCTTGCTTTTATTTATGAGCTGAATTACATTTATAGATTTACGTATGTTGAACCAGCCTTGCATCCCTGGTATAAAGCCCACCTGGTCATGGTGGATTTTTTTTTTGATATGCTGATGAATTCAATTTGTTAAAATTTTGTTGAGGATTTTTGCATCTATATTCATGAAGGATATTGGTCTGCAGTTTTCTTTTTTTGTTGTGTCCTTTCCTGGCTTTGGTATCAGGGTGATATTGGCTTTGTAGAATGAGTTAGGAAGGATACCATCTTTCTCAATGTTGTGGAATAATTTCTGTAGTATAGGTATAATATTCCTTGTATGTTTAGTAAAACTCTGAAGTGTAGCCATCTGTATTACTTTATAAAATGACTACTAAGTTGATGAGACATAAATACTTACTAAGTTGTCTAGACTTAATTACTTAGTAAACAGAATTATTAGGTATTTCCTTTGGCATAGGGGTTCAGTGAACAAAATTACCAAGACACTAGGGGTGCCATGAACCAGGAAAGTTTGGGAACCTCTGCTCAAAGACTTGAGTCTTTGCATATAATCCCATGGCTTTAAATTCCTTCAATGTGTTGATGACTCCCACATTTTTATCTCTAACCTTGACTTGTCCCCTAAATGACAGACTCAATTTATAACTGCCTACACTACGTCTTTGATTGGGTGTTAAATAATTATCTGAAATTTACCTTATGTGAAAATCAAGCTTCAATTCTCCCTGACAAGGTACCCATCCTGCAGGTCTTGCCATCCTAGTATAAGGGGCTGTCATTTACAAAACTGTTCAGGCCCAAAACATAGGAGTCATTCATTTTTTTGCATTTTTTTTGTTTTTTATTTCTTTTTATTTCAGAATATTATGGGGTACAAACATTTTGGTTACATATAATGCCTTTGCCTCACCCAAGCCAGGGCAGCAAGCATGCCCTTCCCCAATACAATGTGCTCTGCATCCATTAGGTGTTAGTTTACCTACCCCCACCACCCCCCTCCCACCTGACCAGCTCCCAATGAATATTACTATCATGTGAGCACCTTAGTGTTGACCAGTTAGTACCAATTTGTTTTTTTTTTTAATTTTTAATTTTTTTATTTCAGCATATTATGGGGGTACAAATGTTTAGGTTCCATATATTGCCTTTGCCCCACCTGAGTCAGAGCTTCAAGTGTGTCCATCCCCCAGACGGTGCACATTGCACCCATTAGGTGTGAATATAACCATCCTTCCTCCCCCACTTCCACCTGCTCAACACCCGATGAATGTTACTGCTATATGTGCACTTAAGTGTTGGTCAGTTAAGTCAGTAACAATGTGATGGTGAGTACATGTGGAGCTTGTTTTTCCATTCTTGTGATACTTCACTTCAAAGGATGGGCTCAAGTTCTATCCAGGACAATATAAGAGGTGCTAGATCACCATTGTTTTTTGTAGTTGAGTAGTATTCCATGGTATACATATACCACATTTTATTAATTCACTCATTTATTAATGGGCACTTGGGTTGCTTCTGCATCTTTGCAATTGTGAATTATGCTGCCATAAACATTTGAGTGC
Source organism: Indri indri (assembly GCA_004363605.1). NCBI lineage: Eukaryota > Metazoa > Chordata > Mammalia > Primates > Indriidae > Indri > Indri indri. The sequence continues at coordinate 15,545 of RJWJ010018286.1, read as the reverse complement.
AGATGTCTTTATTATAGAATGTCTTTTTTTCCTTTAGGTCGATCTCCTCCTTGACCCAATAGTCATTCAGCAATAGATTTTTTAATTTCCATGACTTTGTGAAGTGGTGAGTGTTTCTGTTGGAATTGATCTCTAATTTTATACCACTGTGGTTCGAGAAGATACATGGTATAATTTCTATTTTTCAAAATTTGTTGAGGTCTGACTTGTGGCCTAAGATGTGATCAATTTTAGAGAATGTTCCATGAGCTGATGAGAAGAATGTATATTCAGCTTTATTTGGGTGGAATGTTCTGTAGATGTCTGCTAGACCCATTTGTTCTAGATCGCTGTTTAAGTCCATTGTTTTTCTTTGCTTATTTTCTACTTGGAGGATCTGTCTGGTTCAGTCGGTGGGGTGTTGAAATCCCCAGGTACTATGGCCCACCCCTGGAGACCTAGCGCTGAGGGGGAGCACTCAAGCTTCGCCTGCTGATGTCTTCTGGCTATCTGAATCAATAGGTTGCTGACTACTTTTCAGCACCAAAGTCCTGCAGATTCACGCCAGCTGCACAGAGAAAGCGGCTTTTCTCACTTCTCCTGACCTCCAAGGATGGAGCCCGCCGTGCCCAGAGCAAAAGTCCCAGGCTTGGGGAGGGGTGTTGCCTGAAACCGCCGCATGCCACAGTATCTCTGGGCTGTGGACCCCTAAAATGGTGGCTGCCCACCCCTGGAGAGCTAGCGCTGGGGGCAACCAGTCAGGAGTTGGCAGATGCCTGACCTGTGGGCTGAATCAACAGGCCGCCAGCTGTCCCCTCTGCATCACAGTCCCAACAGTCTCACATCTGCGTATCAGAGGATCCTGCTCTTTCTGTCTCACCCTGAGCCAGCTGAATCGCCAGCGGTTTCCAGGGGCAGAGACCCCTTTTCAGCGTTCACCTCCTGTGCTCTGGTCCTGCTGATCACCAGAGGTGAGGTGCCTGTCTCAAAACTCCCTCATGGGGTCGCAGTCACGGGAAGTAACCACTGAGACCAATCCCTCCTGCACCCAGTGCAGTGCCCCCACAGAGTATCAGGGAGTTGAAAATGTTTGCCACTATTGTCTCCTCTGCACAGAGACTGTCGTCCTGTGCCACGACTTTGCACTGACTTCAGGCGCTTCCCTGTCTGAGTGGGTGTGGAGGTCTGTGGGGGAGCTGGGCCTCCTCCTGTGGGTCAGATCGCACTGTGCTGGCTGGCCACACGGGCGCAGCCCTCCCAGGCTGCACTCTCTTCCCTATTTATTTCTCGCACTCTCCAGTCTTTGTGAACTTAACATCCTTTCACCCTTTTTTTCCCCCCTGCGCTGTGTGTTCCACGCTGTTTCTCTGCAGATTCACAACACTGTTCTTGGTGGGGAGTGATCCACTCATGTGTAGTCATCCGAGTTCTTCACCTCCTTCTCTGGGAGCAGTGAGCCAGGAGGTCACCACTAATCTGCCATTTTAAGAACTCCCTAGTCTTGATTACTTCTTTTTAGGGGGTCAGCAAGTTTTTCTGTAAAGGGCTAGAGGGTAAATATTTTAGACATTGCAGGCCATACAGTCTCTATTGCAACTATTCTACTCTGCTACTGTAGCAGGAAAGCACCCATAGCCAGAGTGACTGTGTACCATAAAAAACTTTATTTACAAAAACATCTGGCGGGCTGGATTTGGCCTATGGGCTGTAGTTTGACAATCGCTGTTCTATTTTGCTCACACTCTCACATCCAATCCGTTGCTGGCCCTTCCTTCAAAATAAGGTATGCCTTGAATACAATCACTTCTCCTCATTTCCACTGTTGTTCAAGCCACCACCAATGTCTTGCCTTCTTGCCTAAATTACTGAATGTCTTCCAAACATCCACCCTTGCCCACTATGGTCAATTCTCCATAGAGTAGCCACAGCACTCTTTTTCAATATAAACCAAATGATATCACTATCCTGTTAAAATCTTTCAATGAATTTCTATCAAAATAAGAATAAAACCCAAAGTTTTATCATAGCCTACAGGGGTACACATGATTTTCCCTCTGCCTATGTCTCAAACCTCATTTACCTAAAATTTACCTTTCTGCTCATTCTACTTGTGCCACACTAACCTTATTGCTATGCACCTTAGGGCCTTGCTATTCCTTCTGCCTGGAATAATCTTTCCTCCAAATATCTATATGGCTTGTTCCCTGACTTTATTTAGCTTTCTGCTGAAATGTCACATTCTTGGAGTTGCTCCCTGGTTTTCCTGTCTAAAACAGCCCCTCTCGTATCCTTATCACTTTTTAATCTTTTTACTCTGATTTAATTTTCTTCCTAGTATCTAATACTGAATGAAATTATGTTATACTTTTATTAGCATATTGTCTCTCTTCTTTACTAGTATGCATGCTCTAAGAGGGTGTAGAATAAGTTATGTTTACCCCTGAGCACCAGTGCTTAGGATAGCTCCTAGTGTATGGGAAGTCCCCCCAAAAAACTTGCAGAATGAATGAATGAATGGAATGAATGGGCTGCTGTATTAGCCACAGTCTTGGCAGGATAAAATCCAGCTTAGATAATTTAAAAGACTTTAATGAATGGAATGCTCATGGAAGAACAGGTGAGTTAAGGCAACCAAGTAAGAATGTTGAGGTCCCTAGAGACCGGCAACAGCAGGAAACCATTGCTACTCTAAGGTCTGAAGGGACAAATGAGATTACAGTGTTACTGGAGCCAGTGTGAGCTGGAGCTCTGGGGGAGTAGAGGAGGGACACCCTAGCAGGAGTTGTAGACACAGGGAGATGTGGTCGCTGCCAAGAAAAATGGCCCAAAGCAGGTAGGGGACAGGGAAAACATTCCCTGACCTCTCTATCCTCCTACCTTCTAGTTTACCTCCAGGGCCTCACATTGGCTGATTCCAACTAGAAGCCAAAAGTCAAAGGGGCCCAGAGAATGGTCTATTTCATGGCACAGATCAAGGCAAAGAAAGGTGGAGAGGGATGTGAATGAGAGGGGTGAGTAAACAGGTAATAACCAGGACAACTGTGTTGCATTATGCCTGACAGTTTTGAATGCAGATACCCCACACCTCTGCAGTGCGCATGTCAGCTTTTAAGCATAGGAACCATGTTTTAATCTCGTGTAGTCCTTGAAGTTAGTACCTGGATTGAATGTGCATGTTTAGTGCTTATTGACTTGAATTGAGTCGAAACATCCTCATTGCTTTAAACTCCAGAGACTGCACAATGATCTGGCATATTCCATTCTTCCATGTTGCCCCAAATCAAAGCAGCATGATGGCCTTTTCTTTACACAGAAGACCTGTTGCTTTAATAGCCAATTCTTACTTGGCTGCTTTATGCTGACCAAAAGCTGCTTGCTTCTCCTCCCTTCTGTGAGTGCCAACATTCCTGCCCTTCACAGCAGACTTCCATGCTTTCTGGAAACTTCCTTTTTGGCAGACTTATGTATGGACAACTCTCCTGTTTTCTGTATAGCACATACTTTCACTGTTCTCTTACCTACTGTCTGCCTATTATTATAGTGTCAATCACCATGGTACCCAGGTGCTTTTGAAAGAGTGAAATGAGAAAGCAATGCTTTTTATCATGTGATAGCTGAGCTGTGATGAGCCTGGCTTCCTTCTGATTCCATTGTGCTGAGAAACTTCATAGTTATGCTGTCTTATCCTTGATGTACAGGATAGCAGGGACTGGGGAAATGATCTGAGGAAATGAACCTGTTTGCGACAGCAGACAGACTCTACCGGCAGCCTGCTGGAAAACCAATCCTTCCTGGAGTCAAGAGGTTTGTCCTTAGTTGTCTCCCCACATTAGCTGTGGATCTGACCCATTGCATTAGTTACACATTGCTGCATAAAAAGTTATCTCAAAACTTACAATAAATAAACATTTATTATCTTGCAGAGTTTCTGAGGGTTTGAAATTTGGGAGTGGCTTAGCTGGGTGGTTCTGGCTCAGGGTCTCTTGGGAGGCTGCAGTCAAATTGTTGGCCAGGACTGCAGTCATCTTGAGCAGGCTACAGAACTTGCCTTCAAATTCATTCATATGGCTGTTGGCACAGGACATGTGGGCCTCTCCATAGGATTGCTCACAATATGGCTTCCCTGAGAGAGTGTGATCTGAGAGAGGGCACCTGAGACAGAATCTACAGTCCTTCATAACCTAATCTTTAAAGTCACATACCATTACTTCTGCCACATGCTATTTGTCACATAGAAGAACCATGGTACAATGTGGGAGGGGACTAAACACATGAATATCAGGAGTCAGGGATTTTGGGGGGTATCTTGGAGGTTGCCTATCATACCAAGATCTTTGCAAAATGTTAGGTAGCTCTGGCTCCTCAGGATAGAGCAGGTTGGCTGGAGAGGGGTCAAAGCCCTGGGGTTCCTCTCAGCAGTGGATGGACTGATGCAAAGGGCTCTAACGAGGTTAAACTGTGTGGCTGGAGAAACAGGAACGAGCCCTGTGGGTACTAATGTTCCAGAAAGGAAACCTTGGCTGTGGTTTATGTACCATCTGAGAAATCAAAAAATAAGGTTCTAGGCTGAATCCCTAACTTTCCTGGTTCCAAAGTCGAACCAGCTATGTCAGAATTATCTGGAAAACTTGTTAAAAACACAGATTCCCAGGCCTTGACCTTGAGGTATGATATCAGAATCTCTGATGTGGGCTTGGTAAGTAATTCTAACGTGTAGCTAGGTTTGGGATCCACCATGAGGTCAGATGGGTTTTGAGGGAAGCACATTTAGCCTGTAACTACAGTAAGGGTCTGGCTTTGACAGCTGAATGGATTGAGTGTAGGCTGCATCCATTACTGTAGCTGTTTGAAGGCACAGTGGTGAAAGACAACCATGCAGCTCTTGTTTACTTATTACTATTAATTATTTAAGGGCTGCTTCTCTAACTGCCTTGGGATTAAAAGAAGAAACAGATAGAACTCCTTAGGATGTGATGGACTAATAATATGCATAGACACAGTGTGAATTTATAATTCAGTCAAATTCTGACCTTCTTGTTATTGAGCGGTTGGTAATGGAAGGGCCTAGGGACACGGAGAAGTTTCTGCAGGCTTGAGGGGCAGACAAGAAAATGCTATAAAGCATTTACCACTATGTAAATGTTCAATATCATTTTCTCTTCTTTGTCTTTTGTTTTATAGCAGGTTGATCTGAGTAATCGTTTGTATGTCACGCCACAGTACCATTTACTCAGAGCTGCAACTCTGTGGCCTTTGGTAGAATAATCTCTTTGCTATGAAGATAGTTAAAAATTGCCTTTGAACATCTCCCTGAGGGATTTCTGATTTCCATACAGGGATGTAGAAAGCTGGAAAGAGTTATTTCCACCCTTACAATAAAAAAAAAAACCGACAAATTGTATGTACAGGAATTTTCTTGAGAGACCTAAGATAGCAGGATAACCAAGTATCCTGAAATCAAAGGAGAGACACGTACCTTGCAGGAGAGACAGACTGTAAGCACTTGTTTGCTGGGGGCAGAAGCTCCCAGACACTGGTATAAAAAATTCACCTAGAGTCAATGGAGGTTGAGTGTGGACTGGTGACAGAGTATGGAGCCCCTAGGGGCTGCAGATGTAAGACAAGCTTTCCTTCATGTACCCCACTTGATGAGAGTGCTGAGAAAGCATCCCTTATGATAAAGGCCTGGGCTAGAGGAACAGCAGCCACTATGGAAGGGACAAGAAATTCTGCCCAGACCTTTTCCCTCATACCTTCTATGAAGCAAAAGCTTTAATCTATACTGGGAAGGGCAAAAAACACTGTTGTCCCTAGAACATTGTTGAAAATCTATGCAATTGAGGGAAGGACACAGAATAAAGAATAAACCTTTACCCCTGAGGAAAGGGTAGCTATGGGTACAGGGTCCTCAAATATCCATGGGGGAGAGACTGGAGCATCGAGAAGGCCACACACCAGAAATCCAGGGACACAATTGTCTGTTTAAAATGGAGGTTGAATCAGAACAATAGATATCCCACCCCCATGCTCTCCCACAACCCTCTAATAAGTAACAAGTAATGGTGAATACTGCCAGAAGAGTTTCGAGACTCTTCCACAAGTAGACACAGATTAAAAGGAAAACCTAAAGTTGATGTGACTGAAAAAAATCTCTCTAGCAAACCAGACCCAGCTTAAACACAAGATACTGCTAGAGGAATTTGAAGCCTGTGGTGCACTGAGGATAACTAAAGCAACCAAAAAAACCTCAAACCCAGCTCAACTCCTGACTACAGTAACTCAAAACTCCACGCTAAAGGCTTATCAAAAGGAAAAGCATGCCCATTTCCAGGCATAAAAACTATTTATTTTGTTGCTTTGGTCTTTACTCTCCTACACAAGATGTCTGGGTATGAACTAAACATTGCAAGGCACACAAGAGGAAAGAGAAAAACACTCCCAAAAGACAAAGGAATCAACAGAATAAGATTCAGAGATAACACAAATGTTGGAACTATTTGGGATGGAATTAAAACAGCCATGCGCAATATGATAAAGGCCCCAGTGGAAAAGGTGAACAACATACATAATCAGGCGAGTAATTTCCACAGAGGGATAAAAACAGTAAGAAACAACTAATGAAAAACACAGTAACAGAGATGAAGAATATCTCTGGATCATTAGCAGACCTCACGTGGTCAAGGAGAGGAGCAATGAATTTGAAAATAGGTCAATAGTAATGATCAAACCTGAAACACAAAGAGCAAAATGAGTGAATGAAAAAGAAAAGGAAATGGAACAGAGTCCAAGAGCTGTGGAACAAAATCAAATAGGGTAACATACACATAAATAGAATATCAAAGGGAAAATTGAAAGAGAATGAAGCAAAAGAAATATCTGAAGAAATCATGGCTGAGAATTTTCAAGAGTTAATGACATACACTAAACCACACATCCAAGAAGCTGAGAATGCCAAAAAAGATAAATACCAAAAATAAGAAAACAAAATCCACCCCCCAAAAAACCCATTTTTCTAGATATAAAATCATCAAACTCCTGAAAAAAAAATACAAAGAGAAAATCTTGAGGCACCCAGAGAAAAAAAGAGACACATTATATACAAAAGAAAATAGAAGAATTGCAGTGATTTATCAGAATTCATGCAGAACAGAAGACAATGAGTGACAATTTTAAATGCTGCAAGAAAAACAAATCTTTCAACCCAGAATTTTTAAAGCCAGCAAAATACCTTTCAAAAATGAAAGAGAAATAATCACTTTCTTAAGCAAACAAAAAATGAGAACTGCTCTACAAGAAAAGTTAAAGAAGTTCTTTAGGCAGAAGGAATGTGATACCAGATAAAAACTTAGATCAACACAAAGAGATGAAGAGCACTTGAAATGGAACAAATTAAGGAAAATTTTTATAATTGAGTTATAAGAGTTTTTTTTTTTTTTTTGAGACAGGGTCTTGCTCTGTTGCCCAGGCTAGAGGGCAGTGGCATCATCATAGCTCACTGTAACCTCAAACTTCTGGGCTCAAGCGATCCTCCTGCTTCAGCCTTCCAAGTAGCTGGGACTACAAGCACATGCCACCATGCCTGGCTAACTTTTCTATTTTTGGTAGAGATGGGTCTTGCTATGTTGCTCAGCCTGAAGAGTTCTTTACATATTTTAAATATAAGTCCTTATCAAATATATGATTTGAAAATATTTTCTCCTATTTTGTCAGTTATATTTTCACTTTCTTGATGGTATTCTTTGTAGCATAAAAGTTTTTAATTTTGATGAAGTTCAATTTACCTATTTTTTCTTTGGTTGCTTGTGTTTTTTTTGTCCTATCTAAGAATCCTTTACCTACTCCAAGGTAATGAAAATTTACACCTATGTTTCCTTCTAAGAGTTTTTAGCGTTAGTTTTCACATTCAGGTCTTTGATACATCCAGATGTATTGTATATACAGTATGATGTACCAATCTAACTTCATTCTTTTGCATGTAGATACCCAGTTGTCTATTTGTTGAAAAGACTATTCTTTCCCCATTGATTTGTCATTAAAAATTAAGTAACCATAAACATGAGGATTTATTTCCAGACTCTCAATTCTATTTCACTGATCTATTTGTCAATACTTATGCCAGTAACAAGCTGTCTTAGTTATTGCAGTTTTCCAGTGAGTTTTGAAATCAGAAAGTGTGAGTCCTCCAATGATGGTCTTCTTTTTCAAGATTGTTTTAGCTACTCTGGACTTTTTGAATTCTCATATGAATTTTAGGATCAGCTTGTCAATTTATGGATAGAAGCCAATTGGAATTTTGATGGAAATTGTGTTGAACCTGTAGATAAATTTGGTGAGTATTGACATCTTAACAAGAGTCTTCTGATTCATAAATGTGGGATGTCATTTCATTTATTTATGTCTTCTTTAATTTCTTTCAACAACTTTTTGAAGCTATTTCAAATGGAATTGTTTTCTTAATTTCATTTTTGAATTATTAATTTCAAATGGATAAAAACAAAATTGATTTTTCTTTATTGATCTGTCTTGCAACCTTGCTGAACTTATTATTTCTAACAGTTTTTTTCCCCCAGTGGATCCCTAGGATTTTCTATATACAAGATCATGTTATCTGAGAATCAAGATACTTTTATTTCTTCCTTTCCAATCTGGACAATCTGGATGCCTTTTATTTCATTTTCTTGCCTCCATTACAGTGTTGACCAGAAGTAGTAAGAGCAGACATCCTTGTCTTGTTCCTGATCTTAGGTGGAAAACATTCAATCTTTCACCATTAAGTATGATGTAAATTATGAGTTTTTCATAGATGCTTTTTATCACTTTGAGGAAGTTTCCTTTTATTCCTAATTTGTTGAGCATTTTTTTAATCATCAAAGGTTGTTAGATTTTCCCAAATGCTTTTTTTTTTACATCTAATGAAATGATCATGTGGTTTTTGTCCTTTTTTCTACTGATATGTTGTATTACATTGATTTATTTTCATGTTAGATCAATTTTGAATTTCTGGAATAAATCCCACTTGGTCATGACGTAAAAAAAAGACTGGTCTTTTTAACATGTTGCTGGATTTGGTTAGTATTTGTTGAAAATTTGGGTGTCCATATCCATAGGAGATATTGGTGTATGGTTTTATTTTTTTGTGATATCTTTATCTGGCTTTAGTATCAGGGTAATACTGGTTTCATAGAATGAGTTAGGAAATGTCCCCTTCTCATCTTTTAAAAGAGTTTGCGAATAATTCATATTCATTCTTCTTCAAATGTATGTTAGAGTTTACCAGTGAAGACATCTGGGCCTAGGCCTGTCTTTGTGGGTAGTTATTTTTTTTTCATTTGTTTGTAATGCAATCTGTTTACTTGTTATAGATCTACTTAGATTTTCTTTTACTTTTTGGGTCAATGTAGATAGTTTTTAGCCTTCAAGGAATTTGTCCATTCATCTATCTAATTTGTTGGCATAATTGTTTATATTTATGTTTATATTTATATTCCTGTAAGGTGGGTAATAATATCTCCTCTTTCGATCCTGACTTTAGTAATTTTAATCTTCTCTTTTTTTGTCAGTCTAGCCAATTTTGCTGATCTTCTCAAACAACCAACTTTTGGTTTTGTTGATTTTCTCTATTGCTTTTCTAGCCTCTTTTTCATTAATTTCAGCTCTTTATTATTTACTTTCTTGTCATTGCTTTGGGGTTAGTTTGCTCTGCTATTTTTCTGTGTCTGAAAGTAAAGGTTAGGTTATTGATGTAAGGTATTTCTCCCTTTGTAATGTAGGTGTTTAAATATATATAAATATATTATGTAAATTTCCCTTTAAGTGTTGCTTTAGCTGCATCCCACAAGTTTTGCTTTGGTATACAAGCATACCTTGGAGATATTGTGGGTTTGGTTTCGGACTATTGCAATAAAGATACTATCCAAATAAAGGGAGTCACACAAATTTTTTGTCTGTGCATATAAAAGTTAGGTTTATACTATACTGTAGTCTATTAAGTGTGCAATAGCACCATGTATGAAAAAACAAGGCACATAACTTAATTCAAAATTATTGTTAAAAATGCCAGAGATCATCTGAGCCTGTAGCAGGTTGTAATCTTTTTGCTGATGGAGGGTCTTCCTTCAATATTTATGGCTGCTGATTGATCAGCGTGGTGTTTGCTGAAGGTTGGGGTGGCTGTGGCGATTTCTTAAAATAAGACGACAATGAAGGTTGCTACATTGATTGACTCTTCCTTTCATGAAAGATTTCTCTGTAGCATTCAATGCTGTTTGATAGCATTTTTTACCCACGGTAGAATGTCTTGAAATTGGAGTTAATCCTCTTAAACCTGCCACTGTTTCATCAACTAAGTTTATGGAATACTCTAAATCCTTTGTTGTCATTTCAACAATGTTCACAGCATCTTCACCAGGAGTAGTTTCCATCTTAAGCAACCACTTTCTTTGTTCATCCATAAGAAGCAACTCCTCATTCATTCAAGTTTTATCATGAGGTCACAGCAATACAGTCACATCTTTAGGCTCTATTTTTACCTCCTCCCATGAATTACAATGTTCTTAATGGCATCTAGAATGGTGAATCCTTTCCAGAAGATTTTCAATTTACTTTGCCCAGATCCATCAGACGAATCATTATCTATGGCAGCTATAGTTTTACAAATGACAGTTCTTTTTTTTTATTGTTTGTTGTTTATAGGGGTACAGATGTTTAGGTTACGTATGTTGCCCTTGCCCCCCCTTCCCCCCAAGTCCCAGTCCCAAGCGTGTCCATCTCTCGGAGGGTGCGCATTGCACCCTTTGTGTATGCATATATCCGACAGTTCTTAAATAATAAGATGTGAAAGGCAAAATTACTCTTTAATCCATGGGCCACAGAATAGATGTTATGTTAGCAGGCATGAAAATAACATTAATCTCTTTGCACATCTCCATCAGAGCTCTTGGATGACCACATGCATTGTTAATGAGCAGTAATATTTTGAAAGAAATCTTTCCTGAGCAGTAGGTCTCAACAGTAGGCTTAACATATCCAGTAAACCATGCTATAAACAGATGTGCTGTCATTCAGGCTTTGTTGTTCCATGTATAGAGCACAGGCAGAGTAGATTTTGCATAATCCTTAAAGGCCCTAGGATTTTCAGAATGGTAAATGAACATTAGCTTCAATTTAAAGTCACCAGGTGTATTAGCCCCTAACAAGAGAGTCAGCCTGTTCTTTGAAGCTTTGAAACCAGGCTTTGACTTTTCCTCTCTAGCTATGAAAGTCTTAGATGGCATCTTCTTCCAGTAGAAGGCTGTTTGATCTACACTGAAAATCTGTTGTTTAGTGTAGCCACCTTCATCAGTGATCTTAGCTGTATCTTCTAGATCTGTGGTCCCCAACCTTTTTGGCACCAGAAACCAGTTTCATGGAAGATAATTTTTCCACAGACCCGGGGCGGGGGGTGGTGGATGGTTTCAGGATGATTCAAGCACATTACATTTATTGTGCACTTTATTTCTATTATTATTACATTGTAATATATAATGAAATAATTATACAACTCGCCATAATGCAGAATCTAATGCCGCTGCTGATCTGACAGGAAATGGAGCTCAGGCAGTGATGCAAATGATGGGGAGTGGCTGTAAATACAGATGAAGTTTTGCTAGCTCACCCGCAGCTGACCTCCTGCTGTGAGGCCCAGTTCCTAGGAGGCCATGGACCAGTACTGATCCACAGCCTGGGAGATGGGGACTGCAGTTCTAGATAACTCGCTGATGCTTCTGCATCCACACTTGCTGCTTCACCTTGCATGCACTTTTATGTTGTGGAGATGGCTTTTTTCCTTAAACCTCATGAACCAACCTCTGCTAGCATTGAACTTTTCTTCTTCAGCTTTCTCTCTTCTCTCAGCCTTTGTAGAATTGAAGAGAGTTAGGGCCTTGCTCTGGATTAGGCTCTGGCTCAAGGGAATGTTGTGGCTGGTTTGATCTTCTATTGAGACCACTAAAACTTTCCCCATATCAGCGATATGGCTGTTTCACTTTCTTATCATCTGTGTGTTCACTGGAGTAGCACTTTTAAATTCCTTCAAGAACTTTTCCTTTGTATTCACAACTTGGCTAACTGTTTAGCACAAGAGGCCTAGCTTTCAGCCTATTGTGGTGTATGGCATTTCTTCCTTACTATGTTTAACCATTTTTAGCTTTTGATTTAAAGTGAGAGACATGTTACTCTTCCTTTCAATTGAACACTTAGAGGCCATTGTGCAGTTATTAATTGGCCTTATTTCAATATTGTTGTGTCTCAGGAAATAGGAAGGCCAGAGGGGAGGGTAGTCAGTGGAGTAGTCAGAACGCACACATTTATTGATTAAGTTTGCTATCTTAAAAGACATCTGCACATGAATGTTTATGGCAGCACAATTCACTATTACAAGGATGTGGAAACAACCCAAGTGCCCATCAATTCATGAGTGGATTATTAAAATTTGGTATATGTATACAATGGAATATTACTCAATTATAAGAAACGACAGTGATCTAGCACCTCTTACTTTTTCCTGGATTGAGCTTGAGCCCTTTATCCGAAGTGAGTTATCACAAGATCGGAAGAATAGGCTCCACATGTACTCGTCATCAAATTGGCACTGACTGATCAACACTATGGTGCTCACACAGTAGTAATATTCTCCAGGGATTAGGGGTTTGGGGGTAAACTCACAACTAATGGACGTGGTGAGCATTGTAGAGGGGAAGGGCATGCCTCTAATCCTCGCTTGGGTGAGGCAAAGACATAAAATGTAACCAAAATGTTTGTACCCTCATAATACCCTGAAATAAAAAAAAAAGAGAGAAAAAAAGTTTGCTATCTTACATGGGGTGTGGTTTGTGGTGCCTCAAAACAATAAGAGTAACATCAAAGATCACTGATAACGGATAATACAATAACAGATATAATAATATAGTTTATAAAAATATAATAATAAAGTTCAAAATATTCTGAGAATTATCAAAATGTGACACACAGACACAAATTTGTGAATTCTTCAAATTTCTTTTTGTTACTGAAATCTAATTCCACTCCATTATGGTCAGAGAACATTGCATGAATCAAATCCTTTTAAACTTATTGCGGTTTATATGTCTTAGTATGTGGTCTATTCTGGAGAATCTTTCACATATACTTGAGAAAAATGTGTATTGATGTTGGGTAAATTGTTCTATAGACATCTATTAAGTCTAGTTGGTTTTTAGTGTTGTTAAACGTTCATTTACTTGTTGTTCTGCCTAGTCGTTCTATCTATTTATTAGAAGTGGGGTACTGATGTCTTCAACTATTAATATTATTATTGAGTTTTCTGTTCCTTCCTTCAAGTCTCTCAATTTTTGCTTCACATATTTTGGGCCTTTGTTGTTAGGTGCATGTATCTTAATCAACTGATTGTTCAACGAGGTCGTAAAGGCCATTCAGTGGAATAATTCTACTCTAGTCAACAGATGTTGACTAGAAAAAAATAGAATGTCCACAATAACTGAGAGGATCATAGATAAAAATGTAAAACATAAAACTATGACATTTCAAGATATAATAGGGCAAAATCTTCATGACCTTGAGTTAGACAAACAAGTTTTAGATATTATATCCAAACCATGATCCATGAAAGCTAAAATTAATAAATTGGTCTGTACCAAAATTAAAAAAACCTTTGCTTTATGAGAAGTGCTATAAGAGAATAAAAAGACAATATGCACACTGGGAGAAAATATTTGCAAATCACATTTCTGACAAAGGACTTCCATCCAAAATATATAAAAATCTCTCAAAACTCAAAAATAAGAAAGCAAACAACCCCCCAAAAAATGTGGCCAAAACAGCTGAACTGAACTTCAGCAAATATATATGGATGGCAAATACACATATGAAAATATGCTCAACATCATTAGTCATTGGGGAAATGCAAAGTAGGGCAGTAATGAGACACCTCTACATATCTATTAGTATGGATGAATAAAACTACTTCTAATACCAAGTGCTGGTGAGCATTCAGAGCAATTGGAAGTCACATACATTGCTGGTGGGAAAGCAAAATGAGACCATCACTCGGAAAAATGGTTTGGTAGTTTCTCATATCATTGAACACACATTTACCATATGACTCAGCAATCCCATTCCTGGGTATTTACCCTAGTGAAGTGAAAACTCATGTTCTCACTAAAATGTGTGCACAAATGATTATTGCAGCTCTATTCATAATTGTCCCAAACTGCAAACAACCTGGCAGATGGATAAACAACCCATGGCATATCAATACAGTGGATTACTCCTCAGCAATAAGAAGGAACAAACTAATGACTCATACAATGACACAGATGCATCTTAAATGCATTTTACTAAGTGAAAGAAGCAGAACCAAAAGGTTATATATTGTATGATTCTGTTTAAATGACAATCTGGCAAAGGAAAAACTATAGGGAAGGAAAATAGATTAGTGGTTTCCAGGGGTTGGGGTGAGGGAGGTTGGATTACAAAGCGGTGGCATGTGGAAATTTTTGTTGCAATGAAACTGTTCTGTATTATGAATGTGGTGTTGACTGTATGACTCTATGTACTTTTCAAAACCCATAGAACTGAACAGTACACAGAGTGAATTTTACTTTTTTTTAAAATCAGTCACCCAAATTGAGGTGGGAACTTAAAATGGAATACAAATAAAAGCAGATGAACCTAACTGTATTGGAAGTGAATAAATTACCATACTGAAGGGCATAGGGAAGAAAATAATTAACCTAAGTAACTTTGGAAAACAGTGTTTTGACAGGACACTGTAAGGCCGGGGACAAAAAGAACTGTACACAAATACCGTATGGTAGTTAGTAAATCTGGCTCTCACAGAAAATGGGTTAGCAATTTTGAAATTACATTTAGTGAATTTTAGGATTGAACAAATAAGTAAATATTCTATAGATTATGAGAGCCAGGTTTCACTGTTAAAGATATAAGATACATATAAGGAAAGGGGGAAAGCTAGAATGAACCTTTTGGTGCTGGATTGGAGTCATGGCTATCAGTGGGAAGTCATAGGCTTTAAATATCTAGGAAAATGGATACAGAAATAAAGATCTGTATGTTTGCATGGGTTTATATATATAAATATATATATATATATATATATACACACACAAACAAATATTTCATAGTTCTGTCCACTGAGAGGGCCTAGAAACAGTGACATACCTTAGCACCTAGATCTTGGTTTTAAAAACATTATTCTGCAATAGAAAGAACCAGGACTCCTTGGAGAAGGGGTTGATTCCAGGGCTGGGAAAAGGAAAACATAAGAAGAGCTTGGATCATCTTGTGATGCCAAAAAATAAGCAAGTTCTTTTTTTTTTTTTTATTGTTTGTTGTTTATAGGGGTACAGATGTTTAGGTTATGTATGTTGCCCTTGCCCCCCCTTCCCCCCAAGTCCCAGTCCCAAGCGTGTCCATCTCTCGGA
The DNA here is from genome assembly GCA_004363605.1 of Indri indri. NCBI lineage: Eukaryota > Metazoa > Chordata > Mammalia > Primates > Indriidae > Indri > Indri indri. Next base: position 87 of record RJWJ010018286.1, on the reverse strand, counting down.
GGGTGCGCATTGCACCCTTTGTGTATGCATATATCCGTCCCCTCCTCCCCCTCGCCCCTCCCCCTTCCCCCTCCCTCCCTACCCGAC
>RJWJ010018285.1:0-31790 GCA_004363605.1 Indri indri | reverse complement strand
CGGCATAAATTATCTCCAATTTTCCTCATTATTTTCTTCTTCAGGGTATAAAGAGATTGCCTGTGGCAAAATATGTATCAGTACAAAACAAATAGAAAACAGTTTAAACCACTGAAGTATTTACCTTTTTTATTTAAAAAAAAAAAGACATTTTAATCCTATTAACGGTAAATTATATTACCTATTGTGAAAGCAGACATGAAAGAAATATTTGAAGCATGCAGTTAATTATGATACCAAGTGACACATAATATTTATGCTCCTCTTGTATGGCCCGAGCAATTTTCCTTTCACTGACTGGGAGTCACACGTGATTGAAGTCTTGAAATCAACACTGAGACAAACCACAGGCACATCTGCCTTCAGTGCTCTGTTCCGTGGACAATTAATATTACAAGCAGTAGCCATTGTTTATTCTTTTATGGTCTAATTTCACACGGGGAGAAAAATTCTCTACCCCAATCCTTTTATTTTAATTCTCTATTTCAGCATATTTATTAAATGTCCACATGGGCACAGCAGAGCAGGGAGTTTGCAAACAAATTTCAATATAGAACAGCTGTGTCTCCATCAGAGTGGTGGACTCTTTGCAAACCCAACTTCAAGACACTCATGAAGGCAGCAGCCCTCCTTGAGGGATGTGACCAACCCATCCAAGTAGGTGTTTAGACGTTAGTTTGTATTCTACACCATTAGAATAAAGTATGCAATATTGGTTAAAACTAGTAAGCCATATTCCTGTTTGGTGACCACATAGTGACATGGGGGCTGGACAATGGCAGAGAAACAGGTGACGTGGTTCCCTGATGCCTGGTTTTGCCATCTATGGGGTACAGTTTCAGGGTGGAGCTGCTGGGTGGTCACTCTGGCGGGCCACGGTGCGATGGCCACTCACAGAGTGACGCTGCTCCTGGACAGTCTCAAGCAGCAAAATTCAGCCCCTTCTTTCACACAAAGGCTTCAGCTGAAATCATCACAACTGTTTCTAAGTCACTTAAAAACAGCAGAGGCTGTTCAACCAACTCCTATCCGAGTCCTGGTGCACGTGCCATGTTCCCTGGCAGCATTGTCCTGGTTTACTTCAACTAGCCCATTTTTTCCTCTATGACTCATCCAACGCTTCAGTTCCTTCACTACTTACGGCCCCTACATGGACCGAGTAAGAATCCTATTGACTGTGGAAATATATAGTGGTCCTCAAGACAGCCCCACTGTTAGATGGCATCAAATATGATCCTAAGAATACGAGTTTTTATTTACCTGTAGTTTTCCTTTAGATTTCCATTGTATTAAGACTGATTTTGTAAGTCACAACATAAATAATATTGCAACTATTTGTGATTTGAAATAGCAAGAGCCAGTGGCCTTATTGAACACCTACTGTGTACTAAGTGCTTTATAGATGTTTTTATTTATCCTCACAAAATAAATTTGCAAAGCCAGTCCTAAGATTCCCTTTGGTCAAGGCAGAAACTGAGGCAAAGTCAGCTGCTGAAAACCAAGAGCCAATAAGCCAAAGAACCTTAATTCAAATGCGAGAAGTGTTGGGTCCTTACCACCATCTATTTCTCATTTATATTTAAATAGTTTGGTACTATGAAAATATTGCACAAATATTAACAACTGAGTAAAAGCATTTAAATTTGATTTCAGTATCCATTATGAGTTAAAGAAATTATTCTACCAGACCTCATTTAGCTACAAAATATTCAGAACATTTAATCCAATTTTCAAATTACAATCAGACACATTTTTTTTTTACTGAGGCATAATTTACATTTTCTGAAATGTACAGATCTTACTTAAGTATATAGTTTGATAGGTTTTGACAAATGCACATCTAAGTAACCCATGGATCTACCAAGATATGAAACATTTCCATCACACCAGAACATTCTTTTATGCCTATTCCTGGTCAGTCCTGCCCACCCACACAGGCAGTCACTGTGCTGACTTGTGTCAGATCACCTTGCCTACTCTCAGCTTTACGTTGGAATTATACAGTACTGTGTTCACTTCTATTGCTGCCTTAGCAAATTACCACAAACTGAACCAACTTTATTTGTCCGCATTCATAGGTGTGTATTTGGTTCTGTACAATTTTATCACATGTGTAGGTTTCCACCACACAGTCAAAACACTGAGCATTCTTTTCTGACAAGATCCCTCCTGTTTCTCCCCCACCTCGTCTCTAACACCTAGAAACCACTAATCTGTTATCCATTTCCAAAGTTTTGTCATTGGAAAATGTTCTGTAGGTGAATTGGCTTTTTCATGCAGTGTAATTAGCAGGAAATCTATCCAGGTTCTTGAGTATGTCAGCGGTTTATTCCTTTTATTGAGTAGTAGTATTCCATGGTATGTCTGTGCCAGAGTTTATTTAACTATATTACCTGTTGAAGGACATCTCGGCTGTTTCTAGTTTGGGGCTAGTTAAGAAACAAAAAGGATTATTAACATTCATATACATGTTTTTCTGTGAACATGTTTTTATTTCTCTGGGATGACTGCCCAACAGAGCAATTGCTGAGTTGTGTGGTAATTGCATGTTTAGCTTTATTTAAAAAAAAAAAAACCTGCATAACTTTTTTCCAGAGTGGCTGAATCATTTTATTATACATTCCTACCATCAATGTATGAGTGATTTCTATCAGTAGTTGATACTGCCACTATTATTTTATGTTAGCCTTTCTGATAGGCATGTAGTAATAGCTCATTGTAGTAATAGCTCATCTGCACTTACTTGATGGCTAGTAATGTTGAACATCTTTTCACATGCATATTTTCATTTGTGTTCTCTTCAGTAAAATATCTGTTGATGTCTTTTGTCCATTTTCTAACTGGATTATTTACTTTTTTACTGTTGAGTTCTGAGTGTTCTTTATATATTCTAGATACTAGTTCTTTGTTGGGTATATGGTTTGCAAGTATTTTCTGACAATCTATTGTTTGCTTTTGTAATCTTCTTCACAGGAGCTTTTGAAGAGCAAAAGTTTTTAATTTTGATGAGGTCCAATTTTTCTTTTATAAATCAGGATTTAGTGTCAACTCTAAGAATTCTTGTCTATCCTTACTTTCCAAAGATTTTCTCCAACATTTGTTCTAAAAGCTAGATAATTTTATGTATTTCATTTCAGTCCATGATTTTGTATAAGGTGTGGGACTGACTCTCTCTCCTCCCCACCCCCATTTCTAATTGTTCAAGCACCATTTGTTGAAAATTCCATCCTTCCTCCATTAAATTCCCTTTTCATCTTTTTCAAAAATAAGTTAAGCATATGTGTGAAGCTCCACTTTTGGGTTTTCTATTCTGTTCCATGGATCTATATGTTTGTCCTTCTACCAATGCCAGGCTGTCTAGATTATGTAGCTATATAGCAAGACTTGATATCACGTAGAGTTGTTCCTCCCACTTTATTCTTTTTTGTCAATATTATTTTAACTGTTCTAGGGTTTGTGTCTTTCCACATAAATTTTAAAGTAAATTTATCTACATTTACAAAAAATCTTTGCTGAGATTTTGATAGGAATTGTAGTAAACCTATAGATCAATATGGGAAGAATTGACATCATTATTATGTTGAGTCCCTAATCCATCAACATGGTTTGTTTCTCCATTTGTTCAGATCTTCTCTGTTTTCTTTCATCAGCATTTTTCAACTTAGAGCATACAGATTCTGTAGATATTTTGTTAAAAGGATACTCCAGCATTTCATTTTCTTTGGGGGCAATTATATTAATAAATGGCATTGTGCTGTTAATTTAGGTTTCTACTTTCTTATTTATGGTCTATAGAAACGTGAGTTGAACTCGTGTCCTGCAAACTAGCTGAGCTCACTTATTCGCTACAGAAGTTTGGTGTGTGTATGTGAAATTCTTTGAGATTTTCTACATAGACAATCATGTCATCTGTAAATAGAGACATTTTATTCTCTTCCTTATCAATCTGTGTCCCTTTTATTTTTTTTCCTTGTCTTTTTACAGCAGGTAGAATTGCAAGTACTATGTTGAATGAGAGTGGTGATAGCAAGCATTCTTGCTTTGTTTGTAATCTTAGGGAGAAGGCATTAGGTCACCATTAACTATGATGTTACCCATAGGTTTTTTATAGATGTTTGTGTCAAATTGAGGTAATCTCCTTCTATTTCTAACTTCTGGAGAGTATTTTTTAAATCATGAAGCTGTTAGATTTTTCGTCAAATTGATGGTTTTTCTGCATCAATTAACCTCATCATATTATGATCTTTTTTCTCTAGCTTTGTAATAGGGTGCAATACCTTGATTGATTTTCAAATGCTGAACAAGCCTGGAATAACATTCTGCATTCACTCTGCCAGTCTCTATATTTTGATTAGTATATTAGGTCTATATATGTTAAGGTAATTATTGGTATGCTTGAGTTGAAGTCTGCCATTTTTTATTTGTTTTCTCTAGTTCTTGTTCCTCTGTTTCTCTTTTCTTGACTTCCTATGAGTTACTTAAATACTTCTTAGAAAGTTAATTTGATGTATTTACTGTGTTTCAAAATGTATCTCTTTGTATAGTTTTTATAGTGGTTGCTCTGGGTATTAAAATATATAGAAGTCCCATATGTGACTTAGCATAGGTTAACATCAACATCTTACCACTTTAACTGTGGAAACTTACCTTCATACAAGTCCCTTTCACCTTCCATTTAAAACACCATTGTCTTTAGTATCAGACAGTGTTAAAATATCTGTTTCAATCATGAAATATGACTTATAAAACTTTTGAAGAAAAGGCTAGTCTATTGTACGTATCAACGTTTCTGTTCTTCCATTGCTCCTTCCTCCTTTTACACGGTCCAAGGTCCTTTCTTTCATTATGTTTTTTCTTTTTTTTGAAGAACTTCTTTTGGTCAGTCTTTAAGGGTATATCTGCTGTCAACAAATAACAAATAACAAATTCTTTTGTCCGCTGAGAATATTCCACACTTCTTTCAGTAGTTGAAAAATTTTATTTCACTTCCTTCTGTCATCCATGATTTTAGATGAATATTGGCAGAGTGCTCAGAGGATTTTTTCATCAGTATTGGGAAAAACAGACTAAATGCTTTTTATGCCTACCTAAAAAAGCAAAAGAGGCAGGGATCAGACTGTTTCCAAGAACCTTTACTGCATGAGAAAAGAGTTTAAGAATGTTTATAGAGCTGCAAAAATATCCAGCACCCAACATAATAAAATTCACAATATACTGTTATCCAATTAAAGAAAAAATGGTCAACCATGCAAAACAGCAGGATAATATGACTAATATTAAAATGAAATTTCACTCAATGAAAACTGACTCAGAAATGACACAAATGAGTAAAGAATAGTAAACAAGGACATTAAAACAGTAAAACTATATTCCATATGTTTAAGTAGCTAGATATAGGTTGAGCAGATTAAGTAGAAACATTGAGGATATAATAAAAGCCCAAAGAAAACTTCTAGAGATAAGTACCACAGCATCTAAGATTAGAAATGCCTGAGTTGGGATTGACATAAGATTAGACATTTCAGAAGAAAAGAATAGTTAACTTCAAGGGACAGTAATATAAACAACCTAAAATGAAACACATAAAAGCAATAGAATTTTTACAAAATGGAAAGAGAATTGGGAAGCTCTGGTCAACTTCAATGTACAGAGGAAAAAAGGTGAATGACAGCAGACTTCTTGTCAAAAACAATGCAAGCCAGAAGACAGTGGAAGAGCATCTTCAAGTATAGAAAGTAAAGGGAAAATAAAGGAGGGGGGGAAAGGAATGTAAAGAAAGAAACTGTTAACCCAGAGTCTTTACCAGTGAAAGTAGCTTTCAAAAATGCTGGCAAAACAAATACTCTTTCAGACATATCTAAGCTGAAGGAATTCATCACCAGCTCAACTATACTACAAGTAATGTTAAAGTAAGTCCTTCAGGGAGGAGGAAAATGATCCCAGATGGAAATCTGCATATATACTAAGGTTGCTCAACTATAGCACTACTCATATTTTGCTGAGATAATTCTTTGTTGTGGGGGGGATTTCTGTGCACTGGAGGATGTTTTGCAACATCACTGACCTCCGCCAATTTGATGTCAGTAACACTTGCCCTTCTCTAGTTGTGATCACCAAAGTCTCCGCACAAATTGCTTCAGGTGAGAATCGCTAATCAACACAAAAAATGAAGACCACTGGAAATGGTAACTATGTGGATAAATATAAAAGGCATTTTTCTTATTAAGTTTCTTTAGAAGATGATTGACTATATAGAACAAACCACATAATGCAGTTAGGGATTTATAAGAGGTAGAAATAAAATATATGACAACTTTAACACAGGTTAGGTGGGAAGAAGTAAAATTATACTTTTATAAGTTTTTTACACTATATATGAAGTTATAAAATATAACTTGAAGGTAGGCTGTTATAAGCTAAAGTCGGATATCATAAACCCTACAGCAACTATTAAAACACAACAAGGGTTATAACTGATACACCAACAAAAGGGATAAAACGGAATAATAAAAATGCTAAAATAGTCCAAAAAAAGGCATAAAAAGACAGAAAGGAAACAAAAAATGGATGGCACAATAGAAAATAAATCACAAAATGGTAGATGTAAACCCAACCATATTAATAATTATATTAAATATCAATTATGTAAATGCTCTAATTAAATACAGAGATTGTCATATTGGATTTTTTTTAAAAACCACAACCAGCTATATTCTACCAACAAGAAATCCCGTTTAAATAAAAAGACACAAATTAGGTAAAAGTGCAAAAAATGGAGAGATTATGTTCTTTAAATGATTATTGGGATCCAGAACATTCAGAATGTATTTTATTCAGTGTTTGCACCTTTTTTGGCCAAAGCACAGAATAGGGACACCAAAAAGGATAATTAATAAAACCTTTAAATGTATCCTTAAAAGGCCGAATTATAACAAGAACATATCTTTGGTGTTCACTTTATTCACCAAGTACTGTAGTTCTCAGACCCACCACAGGGGAATAAACCTCCGTAACTGACACAGCAGGCAGGGACCCATTTCCAGAGCCAGCTCTAACGGCAAGCACAGGCTTTGGAGCCAGAAAACTGGGATTTGACTCTCAACCTGGAGGAGCTACTTGAGATTTGCTGGCCTTGGTTTCCTCATCCATAAAAATTATTGTCCCAATACTGCCTGCCTCACAGGCTTTTGGGAGGAGCAAGTGGATGACAGGTGCACAGTGGGTGACCAAGGCCAGGGACAGCTGTCCCCAAGTCCCTCCATGTGCAAGCTTGTCCTGAAGTCATAGTACAGAGAATTCCTCCAGAACATGGGTTTGAAGAATCATTCAGAACCATGATTGCAATGAAAGGTTATAGAGCAAGGATGTATTTTTAAAATAGTAATATAATGGTGTGTATGTATATGTATGTACACACACACACACACACATACATATACACACATGTATATGAAGGGCTGTCTGGAAAGTATCCAGCCACGTAATATGAAAAACATATGAACAATGGCTGGATACTTTCTGGACAGCTCTCATACATGGTATGTATAATGGCATATGTATATATAGTATGTATCACAGTAATATAAAGTTATTGCATTAACCTTGAGGCTAAGCTGAAGCTAGAGAATTTTTTAAAAGATACTAATACAATATTCAAAACCTGATCATAATCTCCCAATATCCAGTTAATCAGAGAACAGCTAGACACAGGATTGCCTCAACCCCAATGATTCGGAGTGTGTGCTGCCCCAGGGACTCACTGCACACACGGGAGGGACTCTTCGCAGCCCTCCCCGAGCCCTCCTCCAAGAGCAGGGCTGCAGCACCACAGGGCCTGGGTTGGGAAGATGTGTAATCTGCCTCCCTCAGAACGTGAATTATTTGAAATTTCTTTCCTCCTTACTAATAGTTTTGTTTATTATTTGTGTTTCTCAGCTTGGCAGGAACAGTCTGTTTCTTTTCTATTTCCTGCTTGTGTCCTTTTGTCACATTTGGGTTCAGCAATAAGATTCCTGTGTTTGCATCTCCCAGTACTACCCAGGAGTATCCAAATCCCAGAACATTTTCCACACACTCACACACACCCACCCACACACACTCACACCCACCCACACACTCACACACACCCACACACATCCACACATACTCACACCCACACACACACTCACACACACACACTCACACACACATTAATTTCAACCATTAACTTCCTGAGAGCAGACACTATGTTTTTTTTTGCTTTGGCGATATGCAATATCTGCATTTTTGAATGATGAATACATTCCATAGACCTATTTCTTGGCCAAAGCCTAACATAAAGGCAAAATTATCCTAAAGTGTCTCCTACCATGCACTAAAGGCTGAACATTTGAACCCGTTTGTTCCACTGTCTATTCTAAATAGCCCTGATCCACCAACTGGATGGCATAAGATGTTTTTAAACTTTATTGACATCATTCGTTCTCTTTCATCAATATTCAAGCTGTCGAATGCAACACACCTAGAAAAGCGTAGATGATCACAGATTGCACAAAATCGCAAGCATCAGGGGTCACTGAAATCACTCATTATTAAAATGCCAGTGGGTATTCCCATCGAAAGAACACCATCAAGTCAGCACCATTCTGTTCCCTTTATGTACAAGAAATTATTACTCTGTCCGACCTGAATATATGTCTACATAGGGAATGTGGACTAGAGTTCTGTTTACAGCTCCCACTGAATTTCTGAATGGCTTCCTTATTCCTAAGTGCACATACTGCAGCCAGCAGTCATGGAGGCTGATGCCGGTTGCAGCTCTGTGTTTGTGCAACATGAAAACTAATGGATGTGTCCCTGGGAGACGGGAAGCTGGTCATGGCAGGCAGCTCCCAATTTCCATATGGAAATCCGCTATTTAATGTAGGTGTCCTTAATGGCTGCTTAATTAGCAAACTCAGGCAGTCACATTCGAGGCAGGTCCCTGAGTGAGAACCCCATCCTGGCAGTAGGGTTGCATCTGGCATGCTATTGTCTGCACCGCACCCTGCTTCAGCGACAGCTTTGGGTTACTGGGCTCAGCCAGGGTTTCTGTTTGTGTGTGTGTGTGTGTGTGTGTGTGTGTGTGGGTGTGTGTGCGCGCGTGCTCACCATGCCTGTCTTTAACTGAGTCTATTACTTTCTCTGTGTTGTTTTGTTTCTCTCTCCCCCGCCACCCCCAGGGCATTCGAGCCCAAGCCTTCCCCGACTCTTCCGCAGGCTGTCCTTCCCATGGTTCATCTATCATTTCTGCCGACTTCGACACCAGCTCTGACACAACCCAGTAAGTGGGCAAGGTGTTGGGTAGGAGGCACAGCTGCTCTGCTCTCTGCAGGGACTCACACCTCCCCTGCTCGAAGCCCTCTGTTGTCACCGGCTTAAAAGGCCAGAGCACTGGAATGTCAGGGTCAGTTCGTATCTGCTTGTATCGTCATGGCCTCGAGCCAGCCACAAATCCTTGTGTGTTTCAGGGAGGGTGTAAGGATTTCCAGAATTTGGCTCTTCCAAGACCTCACAAAATTCTTTCACCTTCCCCTTATGTTGCAGAATTGAAAAAAAAAAAAAAAAAGACCCTGAATCAACAATAAAGAGAGAATGTAACTCACACCCAGAACTTTAAACGCTCCAGATATGGCATCATTTACAAATTAATTACGAAACTGCAAGGCCAACATTTGCTCTGACTGCTCCGACAGAGTTATGCCGATATTGACGGCTACCTTCGTCCCGACCTGGTAAACCAGTCACCACGGAATTAACGTGTTCCTGCTTCATGTGCTCAATTTGCTAAAAACACATTAGCGCCATTTTTGAAATAGAAAACTGGCACCCCCAGGCCTAACTTGGTGTTTGATCTCTGTTTCATCTGAAAGAATATTCTCCCACATGGCCCAACCTCCTAGAAGTTCAGTGTTAGGTTTTCCTGGGCCTGACTTGGGTGTTGACAATCTGACATGTTTCAAGAGGACTTAAAAACATTTTTGTCTGAAATACATGGAGGAAGCGTGTTCTGTGTCTTTCCTCCACTTCCATTCACATCTGTTGCTTCACTCATTTCCTTAATTTGATTGCGCTGCTTTTGCCCTTTCCTTGGGTACACCGGCGAATGCTGAGTGACAACCGCCGCATGTTGGCCGCGGTGTTCAAATCTCCCAGCCCTTATGATGAGCGTCCTGGGCAAACTCACGGCTCCCTCCCCGGGCTGGGGCGTATGGACCTTGCATTTCAACAGCTCATTCAAGCAGACGGAATTCCCAGGTTCCCATCAGGAAGTGCCTGCTGCAGAGTCGCCAGGGGTTAGACAATAGACCTGAGCCACAGCCTTTTCCTCTTTGTGTCCAAGAGGAAGGACAAATTATTGGATTTGATAGGAATTCCTTAAAATGTCAGTCTCGAGCTGGTGATGAAGTGTCGCAAACATTGCAAACCTCAGCATGTGGCTGTAGCAAGCCTGTGTTACCTGCAGAGTCTCCTCGCTACTTTGTATGTGTGAGGTCCGTGCTCTCATTTGTCCCCGTCCTGCAGCTAAAGAAACTGAGGCACAGGAAGTTCACCATCCAGGGATTCTGGTGCAAAAGTCCACATTTTTCACAGCCTCATCAGCAGACCAAGCACCCAGTCGGGCTTGTGCCAGATACAGATGCATCACGCTCCCTTTCAAAGCTTGAAAATTGGCGAAGTTTTATTAGAGTACTTTTCTAACCATCTTGAGGAACCTGTAAGTTGAAAACTCATGGCGAACTCACTGTGGACTGAATTATGGCTTGATTTAGGGATAGCTGGGCAATGGTTGCATTTCATGTTTTATGACTACTTTTTAACCCATTTATGTGGGCTGTGTAACTCAAGAGTCAACCCAATTTCTTTGAAGATGCAATTTGTTGATAGTTTTGATCAAATTTGGAATGAATGCTAAATTAAGAGTAAATTCAGAGTTGAATAAGTTAAGGTTGAAGCATATCGGGAAGCCTTTTCATAGTTAAAGATTATAAATAGTTTCTATCTAAATATGTGCCCACAGTAACACCTGTTATATCGAAGCCAACACGGTTAACCTTTCTCATGGGTCATTGTGAGCAATAGTCAATAAAAATGTATTATGCAGAACCCTTGATACGGTTTATCCTTTTGCACACAGCATCTCCAAATTTTTAAGCTGTTAATAATGTTCCAGAAATTAACCTTCCATCAGTTCAGGCTAGCACTTTTGTCTAAGAAAAAAATAATGAATGTGTTGCCTACAAGCAGTTAAAAAATCAAAACTACTGCAAGCTCAGGAAGTATCTCCATAGGGAGTCCTTTCGAACGGTAACATAAGTCCCCATGCAAATCCACTCTGTAAGCTATGGCACAGATGCCAAAAAAAACAGGCACAATAAATATGGAGTATGTAGATATAAAACAGCAATGATGTCACGCTGGAGGATTTATAAGTTCCTCCCATTCTTGCTTAGAATATGGACAACGCAAAAGCCTTTAAACAATTCTATCTTCTTACGGGGTCATGGGTCATCACAAAAGCAAATATTTTTTATGTGTGTTGGGAATGGGTAAAAAATATATATAGATATGTATCTTTCAAAAGAGCAGCTACGGTTTGTGTTATCTGGAGCAAGCTGGCATTCAAGGACTGAGTTTTCAAGAGAAAAGTAGATACCGGAGTTGCCATCTGACGGATTCCCCAGCGTAGTCACCCCAGGACCCCGTGGGAGCATTGGTCACACTATGTTGCTTCACATATTAGGGCATTATCTCTGGACCTTGCCCTTGAGCTTAGACTCAGAGGTGGCGCTTGGCGAGCCGTGGGGCCTCTACCTCTCCAGGCTGCGGGTGCAAAGTTCCCCAGTCATCCACCTATGGCATCCTTCTCCCACACCCACAACCCCCTGTCTCCCACCCCACCCCCAGTAAGCACTCCTTTCCTGGCCTGTGCCCAGCAACGTGGCAGTCCCTGGCACCCTATCTTTGCTACCCCTCTGTCCTGGGGTCCCACCTGGCAGGCACACTGACCACCCTCAGACTCCTCCTTCTGTGGGGTCATTTCTTGCAGTCTCGTCCCAGGAGAAGGCTCAAGAGAAATGCTGGCCCACACAGCCTGACCTGGCCCCTCCCAACCATCTACTGAAACTGATGGATCTAATGCCTGGCATCTGCCAAGCTGCCATTCAAGCCAGAGGGGATTTGGACAAAGATAAGGCGAGCATTGTAAAAATGACTTTGTGATCTAGTTTACTGAGCTTGACTTGAACTCCTAGGTATAGTTAGGGCGAAAAACCTTGTTTCCTACAAAAACAACTTCACATAAATGGGAAAATGCACTATATAAGGAACAAGTGAATATTTTCCCTTGATTTGTGCCTGAAACATAAGAGTGGTTGGAAAAAATCCCAGCTGTCTACTGCATTGTGTGAACATATACATGCATTTAAATTACTTATATCATTACTTACAGATGTAATTGTGAAATATGTTCTTTTTGCATTCAAAATTAGGGAATGAACAGATGGTGAACGCTCAGTTTAAAGCAATATGTCCATTAAAATAACCCGTACTGTTGGTGTTTAGTGTAACAATAGCGATGAGTTCATTACAGCAGGGTTCTGCAGCGACTGCTCGCACGGTGGGGGAGGGGCTCAGGAAACACTCACTCGCCCAGGTGATGCACATCCTGAGGCTGGGGCATGTCTCTGCCACCTCTCCCTGGGCCACCAGCGGTGGGCTTCCAGAGTCGAACTTCAGTTGTTTTGCTTAGTATTTTGCTTCCAAATAGGAAAGTCAATAAACAGCTGACATTTACCAATGCTTTGCTTCTGGGTTATTTTTTTCTTTGCTCTCCAGATGTGCTGAAATGTGTGGTTCCAGATGCATCACCTCCAACAGGAGAGCGCTGCTCCGTCAGGAGGGATGGTTCCGCCTAACGAGCCCGGGTCAGGTATTCGGGCCGCAGGCACATCGGATGGCTGTTCCTTCTTCCTGGGCCTCAGCAAGAAACACCAGGACTATGGCGTCTTTGGGGTGTCCAGGGGAGTCTCCTAACTTAGCTGTCACTAAATCAAGCCAGTCATCTGGGTTTGTTGCTGCCTGGTGCAAGGCGGCCTCTCCTCCCTCCCACACCACTCGTAATGGGAATATTCGTTCAAGGAAAGGAAGACAAACACCAGGGCCCCCACCAAGATTTCCACTTTGCAACAGCACCGGTGGCTAATATTCTCTAGAAAACCACCGAAAAATAAGACAGAAAAATATTGAGTTTTCTCAATATTTTGAGAAAGCCCCACAGGAGGAAAGAGAGTGGGAAAATCTTCCTGTGCGGTCTCGGATAAATCCTTTGGCGACTGGTTCAACCTCTCCATGGCTACCGCAGAAGAATGGCAGCCATGGCACCTCCTTCCCGTGGCAGGGGGCACCAAGAGAGTTTCCCGACTGTGGACGCGCCACTCAAACCTCACTCCGGCAGCACTCGGGGACGAGGAGGGACGGCCCACGCGGGAGGGCAGAGCGTGTCTGAGAGGATGCTGTGTGGTACTCAGAGGCTAACAGAGGAGGCGTCCACAGAGACCGCGGTGATGCCGCTGCCCAGGGACAGGAAAACGCAGTCAACTGCCCTCCCCGGCTGTGGCCAGGGAAGGACGAGGCAAGAAGCTGCTATACTGGGAACACAGAAGGAAAAGACGCCAGGGAGATAGCACGTCTGGGGCAGAGGGGGACGGATAGGGCAGGAGAGGCTGCTGCGCGAGACGGCGTCACCGCTCTTGTGTCAGAGCACCGGGAAGGTTAAAGACACCCTCCCTCGGCAGGGCTGTGGGACCTGCACCCAGGCTTATCTGAGCCAAGCGTGCTGTCACTGTCGCACGGCGCCTCCTCGCCGCGGCAGGACAGAAGGACGGGGGTGGGAGGATGGTCCCGCTCTGGTGAGGAGGGAGGACAACAGAGACACTAGCGGCACAAGAGGGAGGACGGAGGCAGCTGGCGGGGGCTGATGAGATCCCGAGATGCTCAGTTGCTGCCTCTGCCAGCGTCTGTGGAATGGGAACTCCAAGGGCAGATCTCCCGGAGGTGGAGCCAGGGTGTTGCTTTCTGGAAAGCTCCATCTGCGAGTCCATCACGTGGGTAGGGGGGAGAAGCCAGTCTGAGTCCAGCGCAGGCTCACACCCTGCTGGAGATGCCAGCCGGGACGGCCCGACCTCCCTGCCCGCCGCATGGGGGCTCCTCCCAGCCCACCTGCCCACCTGCCACGGCCTCTGAGCTCGCCGAGCAGCTCTGTATCCTCATGATTCTGCCGATTCTCTCTTTCTAGAGCTTCCCCCCCCACCATGCACCCTGGTGAGCCATGGCTCTTCCTTCAAGGCTGTGTCCTCTTCATACCTTTCTAGATGTGACCACCACCACAATGACCATATTATTAATCATCATTCCCCACCTATTGTGGCAGTAAAAGCCATATTCAATGTTCACTGTGCCCAGCAACCCCTGCGGTTCTTGCACAAAGTAAATGGTGATGCCTGGGCAGTGCTCACACTCTCATGTGCCAGTGTGGTCCCCGGGAGTCCAGCCATACAGGTGCCAGCAGTCGTGGGGCAGATGCTGGAGGGCCCAGGTCCCCCTGCTTGGCAGAGCCTCACTGTGCGCGGCCGTGTGGTGGGACCCTGCATCCCTGGAGGGTGGCATGGGCCTTCCTCATCTTCAGCGGCTGGGGCCTCCCCGGCACAGGGCCTGACACATAGTAGGTGCCCGGGAAGCTTTCGGTGAATTAAATAAAAGAGACGGCACAGATGGCCCAGTGTGAAGGGCCAGAGGCAAAGGGGAAATAAAAAAGCCGGTAACACCTGCCAGGATGAATAAGTGACGGGAACTCAGCCGGGACCAGAGGACGGAAGCAAGAGACGGCGTCAGAAGGACGGGGAGAAAATAGAAGCTGTGCGTTCGGGGAGGACCACAGAGCAGGGGGCTGTGGCTGAACCAGGGACACGGTGGTTAAACAGAGTCTGTTCAGGGAGCCACACCCGACTCAGAAAGGAGTGACTTTGCCTGAGTCCACAAAGGAGCAAAGCAAGGGATAGGAGTAGCTAGAAAAGCAAAAGCAAAACCATTAATAGCTGAATAGTGTATCCTGACATCCATGTGGTGAAGCCCCAACCCTCAGAACCTCAGAATGCGGCTATATTTGGAGGAAGGGCCTTTAAAGAGGTCATGAAGGTAAAACAGGGGCATTAGGTGGTCCCTGATCCAATCTTCCGGTGTCCTTATGAGAGGGGGAGATTGGACGCAGGCACCCACAGGATGAGCAGTGAGGACACAGGGGGAGGACAGCGCCCGCCAGCCAAGGACAGAGGCCTCGGGAGAGGTCGGCCCCACTGACACCTTCGTCTCCGACCTGTGCCCTCTGGAGCCACCAGACGATGAAAAGGAAGCCGAGGTGCCCACTGAAACGGCAGCTTGTCAGCGAGAGCGCGGATGCCCCGTCCATGGGAGGGGAGAGGCAGGCAGTTGGGGGGAGGAACCCCAAACCCACAGGGGCTGAGGGAAGGTCAGACTCTCTTCCCAATGTGTCCCATCCACCCAGAGGCCAGCCTGCCACACCCGGTCATCACTAAGAACATGCAGGGGCTCCCACCAGGGGCCAGTCCTCCAGCTCCCAGCCTGTGGAGCGGAGAGACAATGAAGAGACAAAACCACAGGAGACAGACGGGGACAGTGGATAGAGAGGGACAGCGGACAGACGCGGACAGCAGGCAGAGGTGGAAGGATTGCCCGACCACCTGGGGTGCTGGGGAGGCACAGCGTCTCTCTGACTGTATTTCGGGGGGTAAGTGGGAGTTAGAGAAGAGGCGAGATGGGAATCCCAGGTGGAGGGAGCAGAGTGGGCATCTCCAGGGACGGGAGCCAGCCCGCCCCCCTAGACCACCCAGAGGACCTGGTGCGACCTGACCGTGGGGGGAGGAAGTCACCCAACAGGCTTCATCCCACATGCCAAGCAGGGTTGAAACAGCACCAGGGCCCTGCCCTCACGGGCTCACATCCCAGCAAGGTGCCTGGTGTCCCTGGCGCGGGCAGACTCCCGAGCTTGGAGCTTACCCTGCAGGCGTCGCAGATTGTTCTGCACTAGCCCCCTCTCGTGACTTACACATGTGCTTTCCTCAACCACAACACGCTTCTCCGCACTGCTCGGTGAGCTTTTACTCATCTCTCTGAGGCCCGGCCCAGCTCGGCCATCACTCAAATCCTCCACAGTGCAAGTTCTTCCATTCTGTGCTCCCAATGAAAGCATTTGCCACAGTGGTCTACACTCGCCTATGCGCGCGGCCAGCCCTCCCCACCGTCCTGCTCCTTCCGTGACCCTGTTTCAACAGATGCTTGCAGAGGGACTGTGGACGTGAGCAGAGGAACAAGAATGCAGCGGGCACAACCTAGCTCAGGAAGAAGGCGGTACCTGTAGGTGGCAAATGGGCTGCATCTCTCTGTGTAACTGGGGCTGAATGAAACATGTCTCCAGACCACGCAGCGAGGCAGCATTCAGGTGCTTTCCTCCTGTCCCCAGAGCTGCGGGAGGAAGGACACAGCAGGTGCAGCTGCGGGGAGCTGGGCTCTGTGAGAGGAGAGGGACGGAGACAACAGAATCGATGGGATTTCTGTGCCGGGAGGGAAGGTTGGGACGCGTATGTGGGAGACGGCACCTTTTCCATCCACGCGATGGGGAGAGCTGAATGCAACTTTTCAGGAGCCAGAAACATTGGCCGTGGCATTTGGAAGATGAGCACATTCCAGCTAAAAAGGGAAGAAATAAAATCAAGGAACACAATAAGAGGAATGACCGAGAGTGGGAAACCTCTCCGCATCTCAGACATCGGCTTTGCTGGGATTTATCACAAAGGGAGGAAAGAAACCGCCTAGAACAGGGAAACACAAAGGCCTCGGGATGAGGAGGACCGTGTGGGGTATTTTTTGCAAAATTCATACATAATGGCCTGTGAGCAAAAAGAAATCACAATGGCATGCACATCGTGTAGATAACTGTATGGAAAATCTCAGAAATAATAAGATAATGGATATGAAAACACCATGTAAGCAGCATTGAAATGTAGGAATTGCATGCCTAGATCATGCCTAAATCTTCACACGCAGCCTCTTCCTGGTATGTTCTTTCCCCTGTGTTGTGAACCCTGCAGGATGAGAAGGGATTTCTTCGTGCCAGCGTCGCAGCGTCTGGCACTGCACCAGGCATCCGTCAACAATAGGAATTGAACTGAGGCACCAACGCGATGCTTCCACATCCAAATATCATGTCATAGGGTTGGCCTAGAAGGAGCATGAGATTATCTTTACAAATCGGGTGCATTTAGATAGACAAAAAGCACTGAAATGAGCCAATGATGGTCAAGTTGGCAAATAATAGAGAAGATTCCTTGGTGAGGAAGACCAGGCAACTCCCTGGGGAAGAAGGAAAGGTGGGTGAAGGTGTTAGCAGAAGACATCTGGATTCGGCCACTTACCTGTGACCTGGGGTGCACCTCTTAAACTTCATTGGCAAATAGAGATACTTTACATAAACACGTGTCATTCTTGCTGACTGTAAAAGTAATGCAGGCTTATTGTTTTTAAAAAACAAGGACAGAAAATTATAAACAATAAAGTAAAAATGTAACCTGTAACTTCATCTACCACACGGAATTACTTTGAACATTTTGGTGCCTTTCCTTCCAGTTCTCGCATGCACTGATTTTTGGGTTCTTTTATGAAATTGGGTTAATACTACATGTATAGTTTTTATTCTACCTTTGAAACTTAACATTTTATTTTGAGCATCACCTAACATTACCAAACATTATTTGTAAACACTCCCCTAATGTTGTGTAGTAGTCTATCTAATGAATATATTCATAAATCAGTCAGCAAATATTTAATAAACATCTGCTATGTGCCAGGTACTCAGCTCAGCCCTAGAGCTGCAGCAGGGACCAGGCGAGGAAGCAGAGGGCTAGAGACAGAAGAAAATGTGGGGTTATAAATACAGGTCCATGTGTACTCAACCGTATAAACATTCCTCTGCTGTCAGCCACATAGTTTATCTGGAATTTCTGACGTTGTAACTGGTGCATCTGGGCCCTACAGCAAGGTGCGGCCTGAACACAAACTGATCCTGCCGCCTGCTGCAGGAGATGGGGGTGAGGAGCACAGGCAGGGGTCTACGCTGCCGTGTTTCTGGGAATGTGGGATGGGACTTGGAGGGGACCTCTCCTGACCGCCAGCCCTGTGGGGAGGAAGGCTGTGGTCAGAAGAGAGGGCTATTTTCGGGAGGGACTCCAGAAGACACAGCACATGGGCAGCCCCAGGGGGATGCTGGGGACACAGAGTGGCCTCCTGAGACAGAAGCCACCATGCCCTTCGGGGTCAGAGCCCGCAGCTCACATGGGAACCAGAGTGCTCAGCGTGGACGGCAGAGTCCTTCCGTGGCCACAGCGTCAGGGCGGGCCAGGCCCCTCAAGTGGCTTGCAGCACAGGAGAGAGCGACGGCATTGTGGTCTCCATGGAAACTGTAATTGTGGCTCTTATTTGGATTTGTGCAGGTTTTCTGAATCTCTAAGAAACAATTGCCTGCGGAAGATGCTCCGCGCAGGGCTGGAGGTCGCGTGTTGGCAGATGGTTGCTCCTGTCTGGGTGGCTGTGGAGACCTAGCTGGGAAGGTGGGCTACCTTAGGAACTGGATTCCTGGATCCGCAGGTAAGAACCGTGCATGTCAGGCTCTGAGACACTTTGCACTGCCAACCTGGTTTCCAGGAGCGTGGCAACAATTTACACACCACCATCCAAGTGGGAACGTGCCCACCCCTCACCCCCATGCCCCCAAAAATCTTGAGGCCTTTCAGTGCTTTATCTTTGAGCAGCCAGGCAGGGTCACCTGAGACACGTGAGACAGAGGCCACTGTGCCCCTCGGGGTCAGAGCCCGCAGCTCGGATGGGAGACATGAGCTCAGCCGGACAGCGGCACCCTCGGCGTGGCCAGGGCGCTGTTTCTACTGTTTTATCCTTGCCAATTGGATGCTGTTTAAATGGCATGTTGTTTCAATTTCCATTTTCATGTACTAAGAGGATGGATTTTTCACATATTGGTCAATTTCCATTTTCTTCCTCAGTGAAATATCTTTCTATGTTTAGTTTTTTAAAAAAAAAATTGGAATGGTAGTGTTTTTCAAGTGGGTTGCTATCTATAGATTCAGGAGAGTAACTTTTCAGTTTCACGTTCCTCACAGGGCTTTCACTCATTTGCCCTTTGCCGTTCCATTTTGTTTATTTCCGACACACAAAATAGTTTAACCTTCACGCAGCCAAATGTGTCAGTCACTCTCTTTGATTGTGTCCTTTCATTGTGTGACGGAAAGGCCTTTCTTATCCTGGAACCACTTAAATGGCACATTTCTTCTTATACTTTCATGCTTTCCTTTTTTACTTTAATCCTTCCGTTTGTCAGGAATTTGTTGGAGCATGGCCTGTGGAGGAGAGGAGGCAATCTTTGTTTTCCCTGCATAGCTAATTTTCCAACGCGACTTGTCGGATAACACCCTTTCCTCTTCTCTTACAACGCACCCTTATTTTAGATCTTCATTTAAACTGTTTCGTTTAATCCCCCCAAATCTTTGAGAGTAGATTTTATAATTTCCCCTTTACAGTTGGAGAAATTTAAAGTCAGAAAAATATGAAAACATGCCAAAGTTGCTAATAAGCTTTAGCGGACCACACGGGGGACCAGGACTTCGACCCATTTCTGTCTGACGGTAAATATCACGTCCTCTAAAGCTCCCAGAGATGTTCCAGGACTTTGATTATTAGGTAATATTTACACTGAAATTCTCAAATTATTCCTCCGAAAGTGGTTAAGAATCAATGAAAAATGCTTCATCAAAGAGAAATGGAGAAAGACGAAGGAGAAAATTCAAGGGACATGGTGTTTCAGACTTGCTTCTGTCGTGGGCTGGCGTGGTCTGTACTTGCCGGCGTCAGCGTCCAGCTCCAGAGCACAGGCAGCCCACGCTTCCACTTCGAAACCGCGCTACAAACCCCACCAGGACCACCCACCCTCTCCAGCATCGCCCTGGTCCCGCCTCTTCTTTTCCTTTTTTTTCCTCTTGAAACAGAGTCTCACTCTGTTGCTCAGGCTGGAGTGCAGTAACATCATCACAGCTCACCGCAGCCTCGAACTCCTGGGCTCAAGCGATCCTCCTGCCTCAGCCTCCCAAGCAGCTGAGACTGCAGGAGCTGCCACCACACCCGGCTAATTTTTTACTTTTCGTACAGACGGGGTTTCACTATGTTGCCAAAGGCTGGTTCTTTTCCATTTAAACATGGGTTTAAAATCTCCATGGGGCCAGAATTGTGGTTAGCATGAATCAAAATAGTTTCTGTTGGCTGCCAGCATACTGGGGATTGATTGTTTATTGACCATGGAAGATAGTTGAGACCACAGCGATCTCAAGAGCAGCTGCTAAAACCACAGCAGGTAAAATTGTGAGCTCATGTTGTCACCTGAGATTTAAATTGAGGAGTCTAGCTTAGGGCCAGTGCTTTGGCCACCCTGAATATTATAAAAACTGGTATCTGAACAGCTTCTACACTTTCACGATTTGAATAATTTGTATTTTTCAAAGAAAAACACAGTTTCCATCTAGGTGAAAGAAAATATAGCTAATATTATAATAGTGGCAAGAACTGAATTTCCTCACTGCTAAATTAGGTGATTCTGTATTATCAGCCTAAGTTTATCAAAGGAAACAAGAGTTAAATCTTTATCAGAAAGGTCACACAGGAAGTTAATGGCTAAACGTGGAGTTTATTTTATCAGTATTCCTTTCAAGATGTCTAGTGCTAAATGGCTGTAATAGTATGAATAGAAAAGCTCACCTATGTAGATTTTCTTCTACAGGAATGTTTTGTTCTACAAACTGTAAAAGAAATTATTTTCCTTGAGAATTTGCATGTTCGCATCTCTTTATATAGGTTGTGCTATCATTCATTCATTCTGCAAACGCCAGCAGGGGCAGCTCTGGCACATTGTTCTGCCAAACGTACTTGTCACATAAGCCTAAAGGATTTTTTTTTTCCTTTAAGGAGGAGCTATTTTATTCCCAAGTAACCAAATACACTTAAAGTCTAACAGAAATAACTGGTGCATTTTCTCTCAAACCTTAAAATGCTTTCAATTAAAAAACATTTCCAGAGAGAGGGGAAAATTGCCAATGCTGAGATTTATGTGGTAATTGTATTCATTTTGAAATGTGATAGATATTAGGTATTGTGGCAGATTGTGAGATAATATTCAAGGCTCTTATAAAACATATATTCCCATGAGGTATATGGAAAGTATGAGATGTTTTGGCCAGAATAAAGCATCTTCTATTTCCAGGAGACTTTTCCCATCAGGGCTTTTGAGCAGACCTTGAAAATAAGTATGTGCATCTTGGTGCCACCTTTGTGAAGCATTAATGTGAAAATTTGGGGGTGCGAGTCACAACCTCCGTCCCATGACAGGGGACAACACACATTTCCATACCATTGGGCCACTAGGTGGAAGGTCCCACAGTTCAGAACTAGATGTTCAATTTCATCCCTCGAAACAAAGAATTTTCAAAAGTGCCCCTGCTTGGCCTGCCAGAATATCTAAATCTGATTTCCAACATGGGGCTGGTTGTGCTACCAAAAAAATCCATTACTTTTTTTAAGAAAATAGAAAAATCTCAGAGTTTATTCCCAAGTGGCAAATTTTGGCTTGAATAGTCATTTTTTTAAGTGAGCATACAGGGAAAATCAGACTGTTCCCACATGTCCAAGGAGAATTCCGGATGTGCTTTGTGGCTGGGCACGTCTTAGAATGAATGTCATCAGTTTCCAGCTCGCCCGGGTCCCGCAGGGACCAGAGGTGAGAGCTGGGCCTGGAGCAGCCCCCTTCCCTGTGCCAAGGGCAGGAGCAGCCTGCCCTTGCCGCCACCTCACTTCCACCCACAGCCTGCGGAGCTGCCCTTTGCCTGGGGCTGTCAAAGCCAGATCTGAACCCACATCCACAGCTGAGTAATTCTGAGAAAGTGAAGCACCTAACGCGAGTTACAGCCCCACAGTGCACCACATTTGCAACCGGGGCAGGAAGGTCTGTGGCCGGCGGTACCTCCCCGGCAGCACGTCTCATTCTAGTGGGAAAGAACAAGGCAGGCAGGTGCAGGGGCTCAGAACACACATCCCGACTGCCCACCTTGCAAGCTGGTGTGGCCCTCTGCTTGCAGAACTTGTGCCAAGTCAGGGGATATGTCTAGAACAGTGCATGAAGGTCGTGACCGTTGCTTAACCTGGGTGCATAGATGTACACGTACAGATGCAGCCTTGGTCCTAGGGTGGGGCCAGAAGCTCTCCGTCCTCAAAAATGGAATGAGATCTTAGAGATCAAGTGTTGCTACTCTATTAGGACCACAATGATGGGCATATCACCTTCGTTTCCTGATAAAGAATTTATCCTCTGCTGGGAAAATATATACTTAAATCTTCTTTTCTGGGTCATCTGGTCTTATTTCTCTTCACACACCCTAAAAAACATATTTTTTCTTCATCCTGAGCAATTTTGCGATTCAAACTCTGATACTTAACCCATCAGGTGTAAGAATCTTGCAGCATGCTGCTGACTAACTTCCAAAGGATGGTTGAATCGGCGTGTACTACAGAGAACAGTGTGTGAGTGCAGCCACTTCCACACGTCCTTGCTAAATACCCCCAGTTCGCCAAGTGAGAATTTTTGCATTTAATTTGAAGCCAAACGTGTTATTGTATTTTTATTTGCCATTGGTCCTTCTTCCTTTCTTAAATCAGTCTGCCTATTTTTCACTTGCAGTGGTTATCTCTTCCTTGTTTGCTCATTTAAAAAACTCTTATATATTAATAATACCAATTCCTTCCTAGCTTATGCATTAGGAAGACCTTGCCCAGTTTGTCATTTGCTTTTCCATTTTTTGCTTATGGGAGTGGTTGTTAAAATTGGTCTGAGATCAAACCATTCCAATTTTCTCTTCATCCTTTGGCCTTCCCTTCCTGGTCATCTTTCTCTGCCTGGCCTCGACCCTCTCTCCCGGCGAGGGGCCGGTTGGCTCCGCCAGGGCCACAGCCGCCCTGGCTGCCCCAAGCAGGGTCTCCCCAGCGCCGTGCTGTCCCTGCTCTTACTTGGAGGCTGCTTTCCCTCCCTCGCTTCTCCTCCCTCAGATCAGATCTTCTTTCTCTGCCCCTGCGGGGAGGACACACGGTGTCCCCTTCCCTCCCACCCTCCCCCTTCTCCCAGGGCACCCTCCGCCCAGAAATGCCAGCAACATGCGGCCGACACTTACGCTAGTCTGTTCACTGTGTGTCTCCCGTGGCCTCAGTCTCCTCTGGGCACTCGCCGCGAGCCACGCCTGCGCGGTTTGCTGCCCCTCCGTCTGTGCCTCCTGTGCGCCCGGCACTGGTGCTGAGAAATTGTTGTTGTTGAATGATTGGATATCTAGAGCTCGTCTAATAAACCTCTATGTGATTTCACCAGTGCAATGTTCGCTCTTCTCAAATAATTCCTTTTTTTAAAAAAAATCTAAAAATAAAGAGCCCCATCAGGAATTCAAACCAGGTATTCTTTGGACAGAGAAGTCTCACAAAAGCATCTGATCACAGTCAAATTGCTTACAGAGGAGGAGCCTTGGACTGACTCTTCCAGGCCTCAGTTTACACAAGAAGCAGTTTCATAATTAACTAGTTCAAACCTGGTACAAAAGGTGAATCTTGCTGGCACTCATGAGGCCTCCAGCTCCTGTTGACTCTTGCACCCTGGTGGGAGCCCGATGGCGGCCACTCTTCTCTGCTCGCTCCAGGGACTATGCAGCCCTGCACGCCGCAGCGCTCTGCGAATCCACAGCTACAGCTCAGAGCTGCTCCCTGAACGCGGGGCCTGCCCTTCCTTACCCTGGCACAGCGCACGGAATCCCAGAGAGCAGAAGCCAGTCCACGCACACGCTGTCCCGTAGAAACTCATCCTGGTGTGGACTCAAAGCAGGAGGCCTTCTCAGTAGAAATATTTTGAAGCTAAAATAAATAAAAAAGAAAAAGCATAAAAGAGTCAAACAGGCAATTATTTGTAATAGAAAAAACTATTGATTTTCCTTTTTTGATACATAGTCTAAATTATCCCACAAGAAAAGTAGTAATGCATCCTTAAACAGATTTATTGGTTCTAGGAGGGAAAAAGTGTATTATTTAACTTCAATGCTATTGGATTTTTCTTTTATGTTAGATACAGAAACAGGACAGATGAACAGGATGGGGTGGGAAATTCCTTCAAGGATCACCATTGTTTGGGATCCCAAGGTAAGATGCCCTGGCCTTTCTCGCAAAGAAATAAGTTAGTAAATAAAATATCATTCTTCTGGCTAAATTAATCACATCACGCATTTACAATGAGTACATTTTTCACAAGATTTAAAGATCTCCAGTATCTGGGGGTGGGATGAGCAAACCACATTGGGTCCCCCATTGTTATTTTGAGGCTCTGGTTCTTTGCTGTAAAGGACTTCTGCCCTCAGCAGAATCCTGTGACTTCCCTGATGCTGCAGCTACAGTCCCCTTCTCCGAGCTGGATTCTCCACATGTCTTTGGCTCCTTGGCTCCCAACAGCAGCGTGTGTAGATGCCTGACATGCAGGAGCCACCCAGCCTGCTGTGACTGTGAGCGTGGACTCCCTGGGCAGGGCCACACACTGCCCTCCTAGCTCCTGCTCTAGAGACGCCTCGGCTCACTGGGCACAACACACTGGGGATCCCAGAGACCTGGGACCTGGTCCCAAACCTCTCCATACACCTGTCCTATGACCTTGCAAATCACCTCATCCAGGTGTCATCATCTGTCAGTCAGAGACAATCCCAGGTGACCTTGCTGGACTGTCACAAAGAAAAACTGCTCAGAATGATTGGACAGCATCTTTCAAATATAAAGTGCTCTGAAAGCCATGAATAAAAATTTCAAATCACTGCTGTCAGCCGAGCCCCTGGTTACATTGATTCTTTGTAGTTTGCCAGTTTGGGAGGTTTTGTTGTTGGCTGTCAGTAACTAGGCTCTCTCAGTTACTGAGGGATGTGCTCTCCAGGATTCAGTAACCCACGAGCTCCATGGTCAGAACCCCCGGGCCCTACTGGTAGCACAGAAAGCGCCCGGCCTGCCTTTCCTCTCCCCACCATGGCGCTCCGCGGTGCCCTCCCGCTGCCGCAGAGTTTCCGTTCCCAAGCCGCGCTAGCTGTAGATTCAGAGTGGGGAGGGGGTGCCAGCACTGTCTGCTCCTTCCGCGTGGCGGTTCTCTCCTCTCTCTGGATTGACTTTGGTGTTCCGGCTCCTGACGTTGAAAACGATGGGCCAAGTCTGAGCTTGCTCCACGTCCAAGCTTGGAATGATGAGGGAGGAGCCCACAGAGCCACCTCACTGTGTCCAAGTGCTGCACTCGGTTTCAGCAACGTTGGACTAGAAAATCTCCTCCCTGTTAAAGCAAGAAGATGAAAGCAAGAGTTGTCCTGGTCACCCAACAGCACAAGGGCGTAATGGCATTTCCATCGTTGTCATGTACTGTTACTGAGGACACTCTCTCCCCAGCCCCCTTGCCCACAGGTGTGTGCACACGCCTAGACAGCGTCCCTTCCACCAAGGGAGCTCAGCGGCCGCCTATCTGGAGACCAGCGGCAGGTCACGTTCCACGTGCCCACGCATGCGTTTGAGGAGACTGGCTACTTGACTGGGGGTTTTATTCGCCTTCGTGCCAGGTGACAAGAGGGAACCTTCTCTACAGGGACCACGGTTGAAAATCAAGTTGCTGAAAGCCTGGGCAGAGTTAGGAAGAGTTGGCCGCACACCAGAGGGCTACCCGCACAGACGGCTGAGTACCTCTGTCTGATCTGAGCGAGGAATGCTTGCATTCAAAGGGCCACCGAGTTCATGATCAAACCTCCCGTAAAGAACAGAGCACAGGAAGATCCAGACTCTCACCGTGTGACAAACGACGCCGTGAATGACGACCCTCCTTTAAAACTGCAGCTGATTCAGGTTGCAGGATGAAGTGCGCCATGTTGTAATTAATCCCTCATGGATTGCAAGCAATGTAATGTCAAAATAATCAACAGGAGCTTTTTTTCACCCTTTTGTGAGTACACAATAAATACTGTCATTTAGCCGCAGCAAACATCGGATTTCTTTCCTGGTCTTTGAATACCACTATTCTCTAGGTAAATACCAGACCTCCCTCTCCAGCTCCCCCTCCCCGAGCCCTATACACCACACATCTCTATGCTCTTGAGGAAAATAAATCACGGATGTCAAAAGAAAAGTAGCGTGTGAATTTCTAGTTGGTACCTCGCGCCATGATTCTTCTAACTTGGAGTCCAGACACCAGGCAGGAGCAGATGGAACAGGGCAGAAGGAAGAAACCCCAATGAAAAGCGCGCCGTCACCCTATCCTTTATTTCTTCCTCGTGGATCACTGGCAGTGACAGGACAGCTACTACGTTGCAAGGCGAAGCCCTCGCTATTAAATGGCCAATGAATTCTTCAGGTGAATCCCGGTTCCTTTTTGCACTCACGATGTCGGAAGGAAGACGTCTGCCTCTGTGGCACTGCGGCGGGCACTGGGTCTGTGGCTTCCTCAGGCCCCGCCCCCTCCCAGAGGTCTCACACCGCAGCGTTGCCTGCATCCGCCACTCCAGGGCCCCACTGTTCCTTTTGCTCTAGATGGAAGCTCTCCTGTTAAATTAACGCAGTGATCTAAAAGAGAGCCCTGGAGCAAGCTCGGTGTAGGTGATTAACCTCCAGTCGCTTTCGTTGAGAAATGACTGAGCTAAAACCTGGGCTCCGAGGTGACAGGCACAACAGGTAGAAACTCCAAAGTATTACTGACTATTCTACTCGAACAGATCTAGTGTGAAGATGATTTTTAAATATTAAAGTGGAAGACAAGACTCCAAGAAGAGCTCCTTCTTGGTGATTAGTTTTTAATTATCACAGACCTGAGTTTCCCATGAAATTGCATTATGCTTTACCCTTTGGTACCTTTCAGCCATTGTTACCATAGAACAGGGGTCCCTCCTTTAGATAGCAAGGCACGTGTTGTGGATATGCAAGAAGCTTACAACTACTTCTGTTTCCCAGTTATTATAGTTTTCTTTACACTGTTATTGGTTTTTATCTAACTTACATAGAGCGTCTACTTTGCCAGAAGCATTAGATAGAGGCTCCTGTGATGTGGGATAAATAAAACACAATTCAAGCCTGTCCACACCATGTATACACACAGACACACACGCACTAGCCAGTAATTACAGTAACAGGTAACGACCCTCTGGATGTCAGTCCCTGAGGGATAAGGGCTGTTCCTCGTGTCCCTTTGGATTCGGTTCCTGGCGCAACACTTTGCACATCGTGGGTGCTCAGACCCTGTCCTGGGAGGATAATGTTGACTAGAAGGGGAGCAAGTGATGTTAGGCACAGATCGGGCAGATAGCGAGCCGCCTGCACTGCACACGAGGGTGCTGGGTATTTGGCACGCTGTACAATCATCTCTTTTGCCTGGATCCCCCCACAGATCTGAGGGCATTGGCAAGTATTTGAAAGGCACACGAACTCTGAATGGCAGCACATTACATTCTTACCTATCATCAACACTTCTTTTGAATAATCTTATTAGATTCAATAGCCAGTTATTCAAATACATCTGGAACGACGGCACACAGGTACAGGGCGCTCTGCGGTGGGGGCTTCCAGAACAGCAGACTGGGGACCTGGGGACCCCCCACCTCGAGACAGTGGCAGCGAGGCGGGGCCTGCCCACAGGCAGACGGAAAATAAAGACAAACCTTGCTAGCCGACGACTTTCGGAGGCTGACTCTGTTCTCCGTGTATCTTTATTACCAGGAAGAATACCTCTGTCCACACAATTCTCTGGTTCCCTATAAAGTGGCTTCAGATGTTCAGGGGCGAAAACACAGCACAAAAAGCTTTGCAGAAGCAGCATTTAAAACCACCAAATCAATCTCCCTTGTAGACTTTTCTTTTAAAATAAACTTATCTCTGAAAACTGCCTCTTGAAGCTTTAGCTTTAACAGTAGAGTTTCACTGTTTTATGAGCTAGTGGTAAAATCCTAAAGCCGGCCGCTCCTCCAGGAGATACTAACACACCATTTACAGAAGGACTGCCGGGAAAATAATATGTGGCAATGAAGTCACTATAAATTCACATGCACTCGCACGCACTCACAATACATCGTATGGGTACACACAAAAAAATTTCTTTGCACCGTTTTCTCTTTAAGAGTATATATAACAGCACAAACACAGCCCTCTCTGCCTCCCTTCTCACTGTTCTCGGCAAATCCACTCCAGACAGAAGTCATCAAAAAGCCAAGGCGGCAGGTCCTGAATGTTTCACTCTGGCACTACCGGCCTGTTTGCAAGTTAACGGCAGACACGAGAATATTTCACCAGTGCCATTGCTTAACAACGTAACGGGACAGCGTCCATAAAACTGATTAGCATAAATCATCAGAATACCCACTTTGCAGCATTAGTATCGAAAACTTTCATCTTGAAATAGTAAGAGCAAAAAGACAATACTCGATGAATTGTAATGATTTTGTTGGAAAGCTACCAGGGTGACAGTAGAAGGTGTACGTCGGGATGGAACCAGGCACCAACATGCATCTGTCAAAATAATGATCGCGAGCAGCTTTATGCTCATTCTACGAGCTCCATACAGATATATGCGTGGTGTCCTAAAAATGGCTCACAAAAACAGAGCTAGAAGCATCTTCACAATTCAAAACCATTTGATGAGGGGGTAATGCAGTGTATTAAAGTTTCCTGATTTACCAAAAGCCATTCTAAAAGGCACAAATATAATCCCTGAAGTTACGTTCAAACCTCGGATAATTACACGTCGCAGGGTCATCATCTAAAATAAAGAAGGAAGCCGCACTGCCTCACTGAATGACATTTCCAACAGTTGATAGATGAGTCCCACTTTTCAGGGCGATAAAACAAAGGTCATGTGCTCTTCCAACAGCAGTAAACACATTTTCCTTCCTTTCCTTCTCTTTTCTCAAACCTTCTTGCATTTTAAAAAATTCACCCAAATATTCTCTTTGAAATGATTCTTCATTTTAGTCAATTGAGAAAACCAAAGGACTTGAAAAAATTTGCCAGAGAAGTTTATTAGGCCACAAGGTGGAACTGAATTTTGGAGCAGGATTATTGGAACATTCTTGAGATTATTGCATATCCAGCTACTTACTCTTTTTTGTTCATTTAAATCAACACATTGTAAGGGTACATATTTATGTGGTACAATTTGGTGTTTCTATACATACGTATGTTGCACAATGATCCAATCAGGTGGTCAGTGTATCTGTCGCCTCATGCATTTATCATTTCTTCGCAACGAGAACATTCAAACACCTCTCTTCTAGCTATTTTGTAATATACAAAACCCAGCTGTTAACCATCATCACCCTATTATGCAATAAAACACCAGAACTTATTCTTCCTGCCTAGTTGTAACTTTATACCTGTTGACTAGTCCGTCCCCTTCTTCCCCTCCAGTCTCTGGTAACCACTGTTCTACTCTGTGTTTCTGTGACGTCGACTTTTTTTTTTTTTATTCCTCATATGAGTGAGATCATGCAGTATTTAACTTCCTGTGTATGGTTTATTTCACTTAACGTGGTATAAAATGGAAAAAAGACCTACATTGACATTTCTCAAAAGAAGACATACAAATAGCCAACAGGTATATGAAAAATTCTCAGCATCACTAATTATCAGGGAAATGCAAATCAAAACCACAATGAGATATCACCTCACTCTAGTTAGGGAGCCTATTCTCAAAAAGACAAGAGAAAACAGGTGTTGGAGAAAAGAGAACCCTTACATGCTGTTGGTGGGGTGGTAAACTAGCACAGCCATTATGGAAAACAGTATGGAGTTTCCTCAAGAAATTAAAAGTAGAACTACCGTATGATCCAGCAATCCCGCTAGTGGGTGTATCTCCAAAGGAAATGAAATCTGTATGTCGAAGAGATGTCTACACACCCACGTTTACTGCAGCACTATTCAGAATAGCCAAGATGTGGATGGAATCCACCTAAATGCCCAACAATGGATGAATGGAATTAAGAAAATGTGGTCCACAATGAGATACCAGTCAGCCTTAAAAACAAGTAAATCCTGTCATTTACAACAACATGGGGGAAGCTGAGGACACGAATCTACACTCCTAATGTACCTACAGGAGGCCAGGATCTAGCTCTTGAAAGCAAACCTTACTGGAAGGTGGTGTACAGTGTGGCTTTTGGGGTTAAGGAGCCAGCCACATGTTCACATGCAGTTCCTCTGCTGATCCACACGTGTGGGAACGTGGGCACACAAAATAGAGGCAAGGGCTCGCTGGCAGAGCCGTGGTCATGATGCATTCACCTGCTGTCTTCCCAGCACCCCCACTTCTCTCTGCTACTCCCACGACTGGAGTACTGGAAAGGGCAAGTCCATGTTGGCATTTTTCCTTTGCACACCTCTGCAATAATACAAGGACTGCTGTATGTTGAGTCCTTCTGCATCCGGGGCATAGTATTCAGTGTGTGTGTGTGTGTGTGTGTGTGTGTGTGTGTGTGTGTATTCATAGTGTATATATACATATTATATATTTATTTGTTTTATATATATTTAAAATAACCCTTAATATAGGTATTAATATCTTATAGATGAGAAACAAAACTGTGGCTTACAGAATTTAAGGAGCTATGCCCTGTGCCCAGAGCACAGATGCCAGCATTGAGACCCAAGGACAAGAACGACCAACACAATCAGACGACAATTAAACATCGTTTACCTTTTTCCCACTGCTCTTACATTCTTAGCTTCTTAGAGAGCCACGTTTTGAGCAACAGAAAAAATAAATCTGTGCCCAATAACTTATTATTCCTTCACTTTGCAGAAAATTACTAACCAATCATTTTGGTACTACATTGATTAAATTTAGCAAATAGAAAAATAAACAAATAGTTTACATATTTTAATTGGATTTCCATTTTTTATTTGATTTAGGCTTAAGTCTAAACTATTTCAGAAAATAAAAAGCTGGCCATTCTAAAAGACAATTTGCCATGAAAAAAAAATCTTAGTTGGGTTT
Source organism: Indri indri (assembly GCA_004363605.1). Lineage (NCBI taxonomy): Eukaryota > Metazoa > Chordata > Mammalia > Primates > Indriidae > Indri > Indri indri. The sequence goes on along the minus strand of RJWJ010018285.1, from coordinate 568 downwards.
AGTGCTCTTGCATCTGTGACGGGGGTTGGGGGGAGGACTGCCGTGAACATCTCGTCATTTTGTCTAACGCCAGTGGATCCTTGCAGCTTCGAATCCTTGGATTCAGTGCATCCTCTTTCAAGTCATCCATCAATAAGAGTTTTGGGTGGTTTTGCAATACAGTAGATAGCTTTTCTCTGTACTTAACTAATCTTTAAATTGCCTAACGTAAACTCTTCAGCAATAACATGTTTACATTTCCTGCTCTGAACTGCTCATCTTCCTGGCTAGGTCTCTGCTATGGCAGCAGATCTAGTCAAATCACCTCTGTGAGTCACACAGGTGGCTGCATCACACACACAGAGACTGGGATTTATCATCAAGACTTAAAATAATCCAGTGGATGGGACAGGTTCTGACTTGAAGTTGGCGTGCAGACATACAGGCATGATTTTCTTACCAATTATGGGTAAAAGCAGATCAATTATAATCCAAGGGTGAGAGATAAAATTAATTGTTATAGATGATTAGGGTAATTATTTTAATCATCCAAAAAGTTCATTGTGTCCATTTTAGGATTTGCAAAAGT
>RJWJ010018284.1:0-31806 GCA_004363605.1 Indri indri | reverse complement strand
CTGTGTGCCTTATGTAAAAAATTAATGCCTGTCTTACAGTAGGTGCTCAATAAATTATAGTTGGCTATATGATGCAAACCTTGCTTTCTAGAAAGCAACAAAAATCTGTGTCCATAGAGAGGGAACAAAAACCAGAGCAGGAAACCTGAACTGAAACTTCCTACCATTCATGGTGGTGACTGCAGAGGAAAGAGTCCCAGCTCTCAGTGACAAAGAGGGTAGAAATGACAGTGCTTGGATAGGTCCTGGAGAAGATGGAGAGCCCTGACTAAGACCCCTACACAAGGTTGGAATGTTCAAAAGCCCATAGACTCAGCAATAAAATAGGCTTGGTAAAACACGCGCGCGCGCGCGCACACACACACACACACACACACACACACACACACACAGAGCAAAGCAAAAATACAAAAAAAAAAAAAAAAACCTCAGCCCAAAGATAGAGAAACACAAGAAAGCTTTCCTGTCTTTGCCAGACCTGTGTGTACATTGTGGATGGAAGGGTATATATTGTGGGAGAGTATTAAGAGAGGGTTAGTGAGTGGGGGGCCAGACCAGTCTCACTTCTATGGTTATTTTACTTTTCAGGAATAAAACACAAATTTTAAATAGCTTTAGCCTTTACTAACTCAAGTATTCACACTAATTTTTGAGGATAACCCCTAAAAGAATAGAAACCAGTAATCAAAAGGGAGGAATTAAGAAAATGATTAAATTAATAAATCCATAAAACAATAAATCTATATAAATTATGTGTATTTATCAAAATGAACTGACTCTTCAAAATATTTCTCCAAAAAAATAATATAGACCATATAACAGGTTGAAAAATAAGTACAACAAAATATCTATTATATTTATGTAAATAACATGCCAGGTATATGTATGTATAAGTATTCAGATGTATGATAAGTAGCAGTTGGGATAGTGGCCACCTCTGGGGAAGAAAGGATATAAAATATGCTTCAACTATAACTGTAAATACTAAATTTCTTAAGCTGGGTGGTGGCTTCATGTTTTGATTATAAAATTTGCTATACATTTTATATACCTGAAATATTTCATGTGCAAACACAAAAAGGAGAAACACATAATATACTAAGTATTACATAGATGGGAATGGAAGATTTTAAATTAAACACCCATGACAAACAACTTCCAGTCCAATCTCTTTCTTCAGGTTCTCCAAGTTTTTCATTAATCAATGCAGGTGTGTTCAGCTCTAAATGTGGACCTACTTGGTAATATGTGCACCCAAACCTACTACAGCCGTCAGCAAGTAGATGACCCTCTAATGAGGAGGTCCCTGTTTTTACTCATATACACACATACACACGCACACACACGCACACACATATGTGTGCATATACATACAGTATGTTTAAGAAAATATATACACATATATACATTTATATTTATATATTCTTTTATGTGTGTGTGTGTGTGTGTGTATACACACACACACACACACACATACACAAGAAAACAGATCTTTGACAAAGCAGAAGGATGGCTTTATATTTTTCCTATTTCCCCAGTATCTAGCATGTAGCTCTGTAGATGGCAAGGCCTACTAGATAAAGGAACACCAGACACTGCTGTCATAACCTGACCCACCAGCACCTTGAACAAGCCCTGGAACCCACATCCTCGTATAAGTACATTACTTGAGTTCTTTTCCAAATATATGTACAGAACAGAGTGTAGGAGAAAAGAAAACATTATAAATCATGCTAAATATATAAAAGAAGGAGGAGAAAGCTGCACAGATAAAATTCGTCAATTTCCATAGAAAGCAGGCTTCTTTAAATTTTGTTCAAAACAGTACTAAAATGATTCATTATTGAAGCTTAAAATAAAAGAGATTTGCATAATATGCTAAAGCTACGGATAAGGTAGAGATGCAGTCCATATATAAAGCAGGCTGTCGTAATTATGTTTGCTTTCCGGAATATACATTCCCACTGAGCAATAATCATATGGAGGTTTGTGCTGTTGGCTGTTTTCCTGATTCTCAGAACCCTAACCCTATCTCTGATTGCCATAAACCAGGTGAGGACCTCCAACTGCTCTTACTTCTAGCACTTTATCGCTTTGTGGTTATATGAAATTATTTTTGGTGTTTTCTTTGTTTGTGTTTATGTTTTTCTTTCAACCTCAGCCCCCAGGTACCAGGCATAGGATTAGGTAAATTGTTGATAATAGATTATGCTTCAGTTGAGATGCATTTGCTAAACCTTCTGTTAGCTTCCTTTGCCCAAAGGCTATCTACTCAGGAACACTGTTTCTTACAACTGGAATACAGTAGTCCCTTGGTATCCATGGGGGACTGGTTCCAGGACCCTTCACAGATACCAAAATCCACAGATGCTTAAGTCCCTTATGTAAAATGGCATAATATTTGCATACAACCTAAGCATACCCTCCTGTATACTTTAAATTATCTCTGGATTACTTATAATACCTAATACAGTGTAAATGCTTTCGAAATAGTTGTTATATTATATTGCTTAGGGAAAAATAACAAGAAAATGTCTGTACATGTTCAGTGTAGAAGCAACCATCCATTGTTTTGTTTTGTTTCGTTTTTCATATTTTTGATCCGCTGTTGGTTGAATTACGGGTATGTAATCCACAGATATAGCGGGCTGACTGTACCTGCAAATTCTGTGTTGTCGGTGAAATATCAGAACCTGTCAAGCTCTTAAAGTACACTGTAGTGTTGAGCATTATTATGTCTCTTTAACTTTCACTAGAAAGTTAGCTTAATCTAATTTACAATTTGAATAGTTTCATGTATCTCTTTCAACACATTGCCACCATCCTCCAAGTTTTTGGCTTTATTTTCTGTTGTAGTTGTTCCAAAAGTTTAATAATCAGATTTTATTCACAGAATACACTTTTCCCTAGATATTTTTTTACAAGCATGTAAAAAAAGTATGAAATGCTAGCTGAATTTTAAGGTGTTTTGAAGAAAGAAACACTGAATATTCTTATCCAACTGGGATATGTTGCTAATATATGAAGGAAAAAAACTTTGGCTATAGCACCTAGGAAGATATTTTTGGATGATATAAAAACATTGAGAAAAGTGAATACCAAATGCACGAATTGACTTTTGGAAGATGCACTTATATTTTCTAAATATGACTCTTCCTGCTCTTTCGAAAATGCCATTTTATGAACTGAATTCGAACTCAGAAGGTTAGCTTATTAAAGATTAGATCACTACTCAAAAGGGTTTAAGAAGACATAAAACCTCTGTGTTGTATATATAACAGCTCAGAATAAAAGCGAAAATAGTACAATTTAAGGAAAGACTTCACTATTCCATGTGGTTTCACCAATTGCTGTGTTTCTTAGATCTTGTTTTATTGGTGTCTGCTAACTCATTTGAAGTACATTCAGAATTACATTTAAATCACATCAATTTTTTTAACTCATAAAGTGCATATATTACTGTGACATGGCCAAATAATATATAACTAATGTCATTGTAACCTCATCTCTAACCACTGTTTTAAGAGACTACATAGTAGATACATAGACTTTATATATCATCAGAGAAAGAAATACGTGAAACCTCTGGCAACTCAGAATACATGATTTGGCCTAAAAGGAAAAAAAAATGAGTAACTTTATCCTGGAATGTACACTTATTCATCTATTTCACGTCAAAGGAGCTCATAAGAGATATATTCTGTGTCCTATACCAAAATATACATAGATTGAGAATTATGCTCAATATTTTCTTGTATGAAAATGTGTAAACCTTTAACAATGTTGCGCCCTCATATTTACATAGGACACCAGTGGGATGGGGCTACCCTGACATATAGCAGTCACACAGTGGCAAAATAAGAAATGATTTCTGTTTGAGTAAAGGTAAAATTAATAGTCACTATGGGAAAATGTCACAAAACTAAAGTTGAAAATATATATAAAATAAGAGAATTGCTTGTCTTCAATAAAGTTACTCAGGATCTTTTGACTTTTATAGTTTTTACTCTGAGTCTTCCTTCTACAACTTTCTCCCAATATCCTATTTTTTGTTTTTTCCATTGCTTTCTGTAGTCTTTTTTTTTTTTTTTTTTTTTTTTTTTTTTTTTTTTTTTTTTTTTTTTTTTTTTTTTTTTTTTTTGCAATTTATGTAATTTTGGAGGGTAGGATGCCTTTTCTTTTTACTATCTTTTTGTTGGTAAACACAGACTTTAAAAGTACTAGTTCTTCCAAGAGCATCCTAGATTGAAAAGAAATTGTGTCATGTTTTATTACTTTTCCTTAATTACCTAGCTGTATTATAATCTATATGTTCATTAGGTGTTATAGCTATTTTTTTAATAACTGGATTTTAGCTATTCAAGTTGTTACAGGTGCTCAGCTAGTTCTGCATTCTTTGTATTTCTTTATATTTGTCTTAACAGGGCATTCATATCCCTTTAATTTGAGCATCTCAATCTTAAAAGTTTTGGGAGGCTAAGTGGGTAAAGTGATGCATATACAAGCTCATGAAATAGAAAGTGACAATAATCCCAGAGAATTAGAACTTGATGCTTTTTTTCTAAAATTATTCAAGTTCAAATTTCTAGAAAACATTAAACTTGTCAAATCAAACATGAGACACCATTAGCTGTCATATATTAATAGTATAAACTATTAATATTTTGCAGAGAAACAAATAGATTCACATGCAATTAAAAATAGATGATCAAACACAAGCTTGCTTAACTCAACTAACTAAACCTCAGTGGAAAATTACCTTTATATCTTATGTTAAGGACCTTTTCACCAATGTTAAAATTACAATAAGCTGTCCCATAAGATTACATATAGTTCAAACTGAAAAAGATTTGACTTTTAAGCTATAGACCCTGGATTCATTTGTATAACAGAAAGAATGGGGAAAAAAACAAAAAACAAACAAACGAAAACAACAAAAAAACACCCTATTTATTAAAATAAATTAAGTAAGAAAAAAATTTAAGTGGAACAAAAGTATTTGTTCACAAAATGACTGAATTCTAACTTCAAGCCTACAAAAGAATATTCCTGAGGCTGAACAATAGCAAAGTACCATGAAAAGGACAGAGCCCTGACCAATCCAGCAGTTGCAATCAAAGATAGCTTATCTCTTTTGAACAAAATTAAGTGCTGCAGATTAAAAACCCAAAGCTAAGTATTTTGCATATACTTAATGTCACCTAAATGTGAGTCAGATTTGTCTTTTAGGCAACATTTAAACAACTGAGAAAATATTATCAACAATAGTATCTGCCAACAAAAAGGAAACAAAGAGGAAAAAAAATGTAAGACAAACCAGAACTTTCGTATCATGAACATAATTTAAGGAGGGCTTCTCAGGACAAGAGGGAAGAAGTGTCAGAAACATATGAAGGCTTTCTTAAACTGTTTAAGCAGAGGCTATAGTCATCCAATAAGCAGCTACAAAAAGAAGAACAGCAATTCTATCCAGCAGTGATGTGTTGAACATCATGCCTACATAAAATAGATAGACATCACCCTAATTCCGTTAGGGCCTGATTGTGTACCGTCACACAGAGGTTCATGCCGATGCTCACACGTGCTCTCACATTCTCACACACACACACTCCCCCTCACATTCACACCATCCTTCACACTCACACCCATGTCCAGTCATACTTCCAATCCTACGCTAGTGGAGAGACACTGAGATAAATCCTACAGAAATTAAAAATAGTTGCTCAATATTCCTCTGTTGAGAAAAAATATGCATTTTTTCAATTGCCAGCAGATGGTTAATGGACTAAGTTTAAATTTCGAGTGGTTTTCAATTCAATAATATCTGGCAGCCTTTTTCAGTCCATATTGAGTGATCCCTATCTATTTGGAATACAATTCTATTTTTCAAATTTGGACAAATGCAATGTTTTCAGGAAAACAATTATTCATCTAAATGAGGTAGCTTTACAACTGGGCAAATTACAATGTTTGCATATTCATATTTCCCTCTGAAACAATATCAATTTTGATAATAAAAGCTTTCATTTCTTCTCTCTCTGAAATTACTCACCTGATATTCTCCCATTGGCCATGTGGAAAGTATTAGATCTCTGACTTTATTTTTTTAGATCTCTGAGTTTTAAGAGAAGCAGAAGTGAATGACATATGGAGATCCTAATTCTAGAATTAAAGAGAGGAAAAGAACATACGAACATTTATTGAGATCTAGCAACTACACTAGACCCTATAATTGGTGTGATATATACAGACTCTCATTTAGGAAGGCCTGTGTTCTATGCTTGCTTCCAGGTCAAAAGACAATGCAATCTTGGATCCCAGTTAATTGAGCTAGCTCAAAGCTATTTCTTTTAAAGTTAAGGTCTTCAACTAAATTATTTATGTTGTCATTTCAGATTTAAATTAATATCATTGTATAGGAGTAACAGTGCCTTATTTACTAATACTACAAATTTATTGACAAAATAATATTATTATGAATGTTGTGGCTCATGACAAATACCTGCTCACATATTATTTCTTCACTATATTTTAACATAGTTCAACATTTATTTTTCTTATATTACATTTAAATTTAATTCTCTTTCTTTTAGTTGGGCAAATGAAGACTAAATGTCATTATTTCTAAAGACCAGTCTTCACTCAAACCCAATGTAAAATAGTCAGTAAAAATTTTATAGTCACAACCATTTATAAAGTACTTTCACAAATATTTAATTCATTTATCTTTACGTAACAGAGATCCATAATATTCAAGGTATTTAGGAAGACCTCCTATGTTTAGAATTGCTTGATTATAAAAAGAGGTAATAATTTTTAGAGGTCTAGGGAGCTCTTTGTTTCTCTCCCTATTTCTGAACTAACAGTCAGAATTGTCACCAGGATGAAGATCGAACTATCAGTTATATTTTTCGTAAAAGCTGAACTGGATAATTTGTCTTAGATATCTAGACACAAGGGGGGCGTGGATTATAACACTTTACTGCTGATTGGAATCCAGATTGTTGACCAAGTCGCTGGCATAGCTGGAATTGCAGATGACCTCTCTTCCTTCAGTACAGGCCATGAGCCCCGTCATAGAAGACAGAACACATATATCCAAAAAAGGGGCTACTCTGAGGAGTGAAACCCAGAAAGTCTTGAACTCTATATAAGCACTTCCTTCTCCCCAGCTCAACGATTAGCTAAGTTGCCCCTCAAATGGGAAGGTACTGTGAGACAACATACAGAGGACAAGAGCTGAAGGGTTTTCTAACACTCTTCCTATGGTGGAGAAGTTTCCTGTCTTCTGAATAAACATGACCAGTGGGTATTCATACTTCTTTCTAGTGGTCCTGTATAAAGAACCCCAAAGCATATTTCCTGAGCTTTCATGAGGCTGCCAAAAGGAGATAAGATTTCTCCTCTACTTGAAGACTCAGTAATTTAAATGTAATATTTGCCTCAACAATAAAAAAAAGAAAAAAATGGCTACACTGTGGTGTTGTGAGATTTAATTTAAATAATCTACTTGATGTCAAACAAATTAGCATGCGAATGTTACCTAGGAAATGACGATTGTCTTTAAACAGGCAGTATGGCCTTGCAGGGAAAACTATCTTTGGACAGAAGGGAATTTTTAAATTTTGTTATCTTCTCTTAACTGTTTGACCATGAGCAAGTTAGAGAACTTTTTAAAAATTTTTCATTTATAAAGCTGGTGAGAATTTTGAAAAAGAACAGAAAAAAAATAACATAAAGCATTGAAACCATTAAAAATAAAACATGGCATATGCTCATTAAATGGTAAAAATTATTTTTATGAGAAAATGCTTAGAATTAGAAGTCTGTTTGTAGAGTCAGTTGTCATTTGTTTGTTTATTCAATGAAACCTCCCATATGTTCTTGGATCAATTATTATGTAGCAGATATTGTTCTAGGTGTGTGAGGGATATCAGGGAAATAAACATTAACATATCCCAGCCCTGGAGGAACTCAGGTACCAATAAGACAGATTTAATTGTTAGCCATCATAATATAAATGGGATATAAACAAACAAAAGATGTCTTTCCATTCTTCGCATAGTTGAGATCACTTTTTGATAATTTTACATTGATGGCCAATTTTCTTTTTCTCAAATACATACCAGGGAGACAAAATACACACATACACACCCCCCCTCCACACACACAAATATAATATCTTAACAGTAATTACAGTAAAAAAATACACACACATATATACATACACACACACACACACACATACACACACACACACGAAATTAAGACCATCCTTATTTGCTTTTGGCCAAGGGTGGGTAGTTTTTTAAAAAATCGAGAGCTTATGGGCCTGACTAAGGTTCAGATTTAAAAAAATATAATAAAAACCATGTTATAACTTGACCCCCTGAAGATAGTAGAAATGAATATCCTCTTTTACCTAGAGAAATTAAATTCACAGAAGTGAAATGAGATCAAGATAATAGATTGAACAACAAAGACATTCATGCCCAGTACAAATATTTAGCATCAGAGGTCCCTAAAGAATTTCCAGAACATGGGGAGAACAATTTAATGGATATTGCTATGCAGAGAAAAACCAACATAGTAGCGGAGAAGATACAAAACTACAGACAAAAACAGATTTTAAGATAGCAGTGATAATCTTGAATTCTAGCTAGCTTTGTATAATCTACAGACATCTGTTTATATATTTCATATATTGTGTTTTTCCTGCTTTACCAAGTTTATAATAAGAAGAACAGTAGCTTCTAGATAGTTGTGTCTCTGGAATATGAGATTCTGCCTTTAGATAATTGATTAAAATACATACCTTCCTTTATATAGATCTTACACCATTCTTGCTAAATTCTTTCTTTCTTGGGAATTATATAAATTTTATCAAGACAAATTTATGGCTTCATTTTTTCTTTAGTTGGTTATTGCTAGTTTAGCTGGCTAACAGTATTCCGTGTTTTTTATTTAAAATTGAAAAGTAAACTGTGGTACTTTTATTCCCATTTATTTTTACACTAAGAAGATGGCATTTTCTTCTCACCTCTTAACAGACTGCAAACATTATTTCTTTCTGTCTTCGAAGAAAGGAAAACTATTTTTTTACTTGTTAATGATGTGAAAGCATTATTTTAATGCTTTCAAGCTGACAAGGCCTGTGAAAAATAAAACAAAATAAAATAACAGTATGTTTTAGCAGAAGAAAAATAAAGAACAGATATTTAGTGAGTAGGGCATGGAAATAAATATGGGAGAGGAACTCTCAGAGTATTGGGGAGCAGAAAGAATGAAATAAGTCATCAGTGGTTCTGAACTAAAGGGTTTAGCTATTAACACAAAATTTCCCAAGAGAGGAGAGGGCCAGATGCCACATGAATCAATCCAGAGGATTTTTTTTTTTCCAGGAAAATGGTTCATGAGACCATTATCCTTGGGAGCTGAGTAATCATTCACTATGTACCTGTCTTCACTTGACTGAGAATTTCTCAGTTCTTTCTCCAAAAACCTCTTTCCAGATGACTCCTCATCAAAGGAAGAGTTCAAAGAAGACTTCCCTCCAATTCTAGCCATAACTTCCTTATTTTCTCTCCATCAGAAATGAAATCCATCTATATCATACTCTGATTCTGCTATGTCTCATTTTTATAAGCCATTATGGACTCTATCCTCCTAATGTCTAGATAGCCAAAGTCTTCAGGAAGAGATAGAACTCCGTCTACCTAGTGGGAGGGTGTTAAGCAAGAACCAGAACTTGGATTTTGGAGGTAAGATGAACAAAGCACAGTAAGGAATACCTTACTGGATTAGCACTTAAAACCAAACAAACGAAAAAGCAGTTGTAGATCATCCATCCATCTTCCCAATCTATTTTTAGTTTTCAACATCATTTAGTAGAGTTCGTTAGGTTTTCTAAACTTGGCTGTAAAATAAGATTCCATAGAATGACAATGGTAACATCAGCTCCAGCATCAGCTCCAGGGAAATAAACATTAAAATATCCTAGCCATCGAGAAACTCAGAGACCAATATGACAGATTTAATTGTTAGCTGTCATAAATATAAATGGGATATAAACAAACAAAAAATCTCCTTCCATTTTTCACATAAATAATCAAGATCACTTTTTGGTAATTTTACATAGATGACCAATTTTCTTTTTCTCAAATACATACCAGTGAGACAAAAAGCACATCCTCAGTTTTGAATTTCCCGGAAATTTGACTGGCTGGCTTGGGTGAAGAGCCCATCATAGGAAGTCATTGTAGCCAAGGCAAGGTCTAGTTTACATACTTCCTTCCTAGAGCCTGGGATAGAGTCTTATTTATCAGAACCACAGACACTGAGAGATCAAGAGAGTGTAGATTCCCATAGGAACATCCTTTAATTGAAATCATTTAAAAAAAGAAAAGAAAAAATTCTGAACAAATGGTAGATAAACCATTTTGCAGAAAGTGAAAACTTACTATCATTAAAGTGCCCATGGGAAATTCAAATATTTAAAGACAGATTACTTAGGATCTTATTGTTTTAACTTGATTAAATGTTTCTGAAGTTCATGTGGAGAATAAATGTAGACAAGAAAATCTTGAAAAAGTAGAACAGTGAGTGGAAATTTTCTGTACTTGAAATTAAATTTCAGTATAAGTCTTCATAATAAAAAAATAGTATAGTACCTGTGGAAAGGTAGGCAACTAGATACATGAGACAGAATCCAGAACTTGTTCTAAGTAAGATACGAAGGAAGGAGGTAGCATTACAGTTAAGGAAATATTTGAGTTTACAGGAAAATTAAATGGGTCAGCAGATTATTGATCATTAAGACAATAAATTATATCACTACTTTGCAAAATATTCAAAAATAAATTTAATACAGATTAGAGATCTTAATACAATAATAATAATAATTAATATTATCATTATAGCTAATAATTATTGAGATTATTAGCTAGACTGTACCTGGTACAATATGGTACAATTTTTATAGGTAAGCATTTTTACAAATTAGCCAATTAATCTTCCAACCATTTTTATTTTACCAATAAGGGAACTAAGGTACAGAGAGGTTAAAAATCTTGCTCCTGGGAATGGATCTACAATTTTGAACCACAGCAAATACTGAACACTTCATAATTATTTTATTATAGATCTATAAAATTAATAAAAAACATGAGAATATTTTAATATTTTAGTCTGAGAGTAGGTATTACTATAAATATTAGAATTTAAGAAATGCTGAATTTTTTTATTTGTATAAGTCAAATTTAATCTGCTTGCAAACCCTACTCAAAGTGGTAGAAAATTCAAAGTCAGTAATTGGAGGGAATGGACCTCTCCTTTTCTGGGGTCTTAAAATTGACAATTGATACATTAGTTTGTATCAGCGTATAACAATTTAGCACAAATTTACAAATTATTTATTTTAATTTCCATGGGGCAAAAGTCCAGGCACAGTTACACTAGTCCTCTGCTAGGGTTCCACCAGAATGAAATCATGGTGTTGGCTAAGCTGAGTTTTCATGTGGAGGTTGGAGTTCTCTTCCAAGTTCATTCAGGTTGTTGGCAGAATTCAGTTGATAGAGGCTGCATACCTGATATCCCCATTTTCTTGCTGGCTGTCAACTGGGGCCACCCTCAGCTCCTACAGGCTGCCCTCATGTCCTAAACACGTAATCTTCTCAAACCATTGCAGCTTACTTTTTCAATACCAGAAAAATCCTTCACAGTCTAATAAGATGGTATCTTGTTAACATAGTATTACCATATAACATTTTCCTGAAGGTTGGTCCACAACAAAGTCTGGATGAGATTGATTTCTGTGCAAAAGGTAATTTCATCACTCAGTACTATAACTAAAAGCTCACAACATAAGAAACAAGCAAATGTAAATATTTACCACTATCTTGACATGGTAAAGGGACCATATCTCTTATTCTCTCTAGATTGTGATAGACATGTAAACAATCACAATTAATGAACTCTAGATTATCTTTATGGGTGAGGAGTTTCTGTAATCAAAAACGTATAAAGAAACAGCATCAAAGCGCTGATTAAATTAAAATGTAAGTGTTCATATGGTAAAAAAATAAAAACCACTGTAAACAATATTAAAATGCAAATGATAAATCACAGGAAGAAAATATTATTAATGTATATGACAGAAAAATACAAAGTATAATTTTAAATTAATGTGAACTTCTATAAATTAATAAGTAAAGCAACTTAATCAAAAAATGGTCAATGATATGAACAAATAATTTACAGATAGAACATGCAAAAAGGCAATAAACATATGGTAAGATGTCTAGCATTACTAGAAGTCACAATAATGCAAATTAAACCAGCAATGAAATATCATTTGTCACCTTTGCACTGAAAGGTGTAGAGGAATAGATATTCTTATACACTGTTGCTGAATCTGTAAATTATAACATTTTAGAAAGTAAACTGGTAGTATTTATTAACATATAAATATATGTATATTTGTAACCAGCATTTTTCTTCTGTAAATTTTTCTACAGATAAGAAAGTATCAATAATTGAGAGATATAGGTATGTCCTACAATTAGTAGAAAACATCTAGTAACAATATTAATACCCAAGTAGAGAAAAATCATTGAATATACATCAAATTCATTTTTATGAAACTATAAACTATAAATTAAACTTATATCAAATGTATGTCCAATTTGGAAGGATTTTATGACATATTTTAAGTGGAAAAAATTAAGTTAAAATATTTTAAATGTAAACCCATACTTTTGAAAATAAAATAAACCAAAACAAAACAAATTATAATACAGATAATTTGAAAAAAAGTGCTATTTAGGGAAGATATACTACATAATAAAAGCTTTTTAGTTATATTTTCTATATTCAATCAATATAATTGTTATTAATTTTTTTAGGAACATAATATTACCATCTAAATATTAGATATCAGTAGGTGGATAAGACTTTAACCTTGGAAAGTGTTTTGCATTATTTCTCTCGCAGTCTTTAACATACTTACCCTTGGAGCTCTAACTCCCATAGTATTTAGCTTTTGCTTTCTGCCCAAAACCCAAAACAGCTGTCTGACCACAATGCTCTTGGCTGTAAATAACACATAAGAATATTTCTGTGTTTCTAATGCTATATGTTACTTTGGGGTATTCATTGTTTTCTATCAATTAGGTATTCACTATTTCATAGAACACTGTTTTTTTAAAAAAGATGTAAACCACATATATTTGAGAAGGGAGATGAGACCACTATGAATAATTGTTTTGTGCCACACAACTTGCTAGTTGTTTTCAGTGTCTATAAACTTGAGACGTATTTGTAAAAACCGTTATTTTTAGAGCAGTGAACAGAATCCTGATCAGTAGCACACGTATACACACAAGAAAAAAACTAATATAAATGGAGACAGAAAGAACAGAGTGAATGAATTTGACTCAAAATATAGTTAAGAGAGAGATCCAGGATCACCATGAAGGGACCAAAGCCCTTGTGTTTATTCTTCCTTACGTTAAACTGTTCATTTTCCCTCTAACAATCTGTGTCTATTCTGCTCTTTAAAGTAGGCCTGAGATAAGATCTGATCATGATGGCATTATAGTTCTGAAGGAAGAGAAACTGTTAATAATGCTGATATTTTAAATTTTTTGTTTTCACATCAGAAAAAAAAAAAAAAAACTAGTTTATTTTCCTGGGCCCATTTAACTCCCATTCATAAGTTTTGTGTTAGTGTTCTTCAGCTCTTAACACCAAATTATCATCAATGTAAATCTAAAAGTCAGGTAAATTTTTTTTCTTTTACTCTTTCTATTCTGCCTTAGTATTCCCAGGCTGCCATAATGAAATACCATAGACTGGGTGGCTTAAACAACAGAAATGTATTTTCTCACAATTTTGGAGGCTGAAAAGTCCAAGATCGAGGTTCCAGCAGGCTTTGATTTCTGGTGAGGGCTCTTTCTCTGCCTTGCAGATAGCTTCCTTTCTTCTCACTGTGTTCTCACATGGACCGTCCTCATTGCCTGCATGTGGGGGAGAGAGAGAAAGAGACAAATACCTCTCTCTTTCTTCCTCATTTTATACACCAGGAATACTGGTAGATTAGGAGCGCTCCCTTCCAACCTCATTTAACCTTAATTACCACCTAAAAGCCGTATCTCTAAACGAAGTCACTTGGGGACTAAGGCTTCAGCATGTGAATTTGATGGGGGTTGGGGGGCAAAATTCAGTCCACAACACATGTCAATGTTTGTTATTTAAGATATTTATTTCAAAGCAATTTGTAAATGTGTATAACAAATAGGAAAATGAAGGATACACTGATACACGATTGACTATAAGGCAGGCACTATAAAAAGCCTTTATATTCATTCATTAGTTTATTCTTTTAGTACACATTTTCTGAGGCCTATTCTAGGCACAATGACAAAAAAGCCCAGAATCTTGAGTAAGTAATTGTAATCCTTGAAACATAGAGAAAATTTGAGACATTTCTGCTGTCATGTCAGATAATCAACCACCTACTTTGATCACCTGCTCTATACCCAACACTCGAAGATTTGCTTAGGGGAACAAAAATAGCAGTATGTAACATAGACCTTGCCATTAAAGGCATAATATGCTATTCTCATAAATTTCTTAATTCTATTGGGGCGTGTAATGGTAATTGTTTTGTGTCAAGCTGATTGGGTTAAAGGATAGCCAGATAGCTGGTAGAATATTATTTCTGTCTGTGAGGGTGTTTCCAAAAGAGATCAGCAGTTGAATCAGTAGACTGAGTAAAGAACATCTGCCTCCAGCAATGAGAGCAAGCATCATTCAGTCCCTTGAGGGCCTGACCAGAACAAAAATGTGGAGAAAAGATGAATTCTCCCTCTGGAAGTGAAATGTCCATCTTCTCTAGGGTTTGATCTCAGGATGAAACCAGAAGAGCAAGAGAAAGAGAGTAGAATCATGCAAGGGCTTCTAATGGTATGGTAAGTCTCAGAACTGGCACATAATTTCCTAAAATTCTATTATGTAAAACAAGTTACCAGGCCAGTCCGGATTCAATTGGTAAAGAAAAAGAATACATCATTTGATGTCAACAACTGAAAAGACTTATTGCGAAGGGCCTGGATACTGGGGTTCATTAGTGGGCGAGTGAAGATTGGGGTCATTTTTACAATCAACCTACTATATTAGTGCAGATGAAAAATGGGGAAATGTAAACTTACATTGCTAATTACTTTAATACATAACCAGAAAAATAACCAAATGAATCAACAAAACTACATAAGTTAGTGGGCCATAGATGCTAAAATAAATGAAATCAGGAGAGTTATTTATTACATTTAACTGTCATATTGTCAGGAATGGATAGAGTTAGGTTCAGATTATGTATTATTCACACACACACACATGCACACAGTTCCGTGTTTCCTAGTATCTCTGTATATCCTTTAATTGCCAGTTATCCTACCAAAATAGGTGATGACAAATGGAATATTTACGACTAGAGGTAGCTTGTTTTTCTTTTCTTGGTTGAAACCAAAATCCACCACTCTTATCCTATCTAACATTATCTCTTGCCTAGACTCAGCACTTGGCTCTTAACCTAAAGCACGATTCACTATACTTGAGCCAGGGCAATAAAAAACAAACACATATATGTTTACACACATATACAAAATTCAAATACTGTCTACTACTTTTAAAATATATCACCTTTAACATGGACTACAAAGCATTTAATAAACTGAGTTTTGTTTCAGTTTCTTAAAGGGGCCTTATTCTCACTTTCCTCAAGACATTTTGTCCCTTTAGTATAACACACATAACCCACTCATTCTGGAAGTTTTTAGATAAATTTACATTTTCTTAATTCTTTTAACTTGTTAGAATATAAACACTGCTGTATGTTTACACAGATCTTCATTGTTATAACATTTATCACGGTTTGCAGTTAAGTTTTTGTGTGATTCTTTGACTCATGTCTGCTAATCCTATTCCCTCCAAAAACATACCAGCCACACTGGAAGCTTTCTTAGAACAGAACAAATAAAAATTCTGTTTTGCTGAGCATTTTATGTGCCTAGCCAATGTCTAACACACAGTAAGTACTCAATAACACTTACTGACAGGATACATAAATCAATGTATGTACACTTAAGCTTCCAAGATTAGCAATCAAAAATTTCTCTCCTTGAAAAATGGGCTTTCAAAACACAATTATGTTCCAGAGATAGTTAAGACTTACTAAATATCCATATACTCTGCACATCTTCCAGCCCAGTTCCCTGGATCACTGAGTGAAAGGCAGTCACCTCAAGAGTTGCATTGGATTTTTAATAAGTCAATATATTAAGTTGTTGTGTTAAGTCACTGACAGTTGGAGGTTTATTTGTTACTGAATCATAGCCTATCTTACCTTGACAAATACAGATGTTAAAATATACAAAGTTAATAGCAAGCTTATTAATAGTCAATTGTGCATAAAATTACATTTGGATCTTCTTTCTTAAAGAAGTACAGTATCTAGGTATATTTTAAGTCTCAATTTCAGCATCTCCCATTTTTCATTTAAAGATTAAAGTCATAATCTTTAAATAAATTCTAAACCCTAGAAGCACTCTAATTTCATTTTCTCTAATTTGAGTCAACAAACATCACTGTGATAAAGAAGCATTACTGTCATTCAATCATGAAATCAACTTCACTACATTTGTTATATTCAGAGCAATAAACTCATTTAAAATCTATATCACTAAAGTCTACATTTTTTTCAAAAGCTATTCATGTAGCAACTGTACTCCAACACTTTACGGAGAAATTTGCGTGAATCAGTGCAAGCTACACCTTTAACTTTCTCAATACTATGCTATGCTCTCTTTTAAATTGTCTAGCTACCAGGGCTGTTTTTTTTTTTTTTCTTTTTTCCACATAGGTTCTTTGTGCATCATTGTATTTCTTATTAAGATATATACTGTTTCTATTATCTAATGCTATTTATTCTTTTATTTGACAAATTAGCACTTTAATCAATATACATATAGAGAAAATCTCTTAAATGTCCCATCTTTAATTTTTATGTGAAGTACGTTAGTATTTGGTGCAGAATCGATGTATATGAAAGAATATTTCCTCTCATTAGCAGTTCGTCCTTTCCTCTCTTTGGTTGCTATTATCTTACAAAACATAAAAGTTTGGGGATTGAGGACAGAGCAAGATAGCCAAATAGAAACTTCCAGCGAGCATCCTTCCGCATGAACACCTTATTCAACAACTATCCATGCAGGCAATTACCCTCAAAAGAACAAAAATCAGGTGAGCATTCATGCTACCTGGTTTTAACATTATATCAAGGAAAGAGGCACTGAAGAGGGCAGAAAAGATAATCTTGCATTGCCTGTGCAATAACCGTGGCTGTGCTGATTCGGAGCAGTGCACTTGGAGCCCACCGTGAGACAACAGCAGCTGCAGCCAAACCAATGCCTGTGTCTCCCCTTGCCCAACCATGAGCAATGTGGCTAAGGGAAAATTTTCTTCTACTTGGGAAAAGGAAAGTGAAGAGCTCAGAAGACTTTGTTTGGCAACTTGGATACCAGCTCAGCCACAGCAAAATAAAGTACCAAGCAGACTCCTGAAGCCCCCGAGTCCAGGCCTTGGTGGTTGGACAGCATATCTGGAGCCACCCTGTGCCAGAAAGAAACAAACTGCCCTGTAGAGCAAGGACCCAGTCCTGGCAGGATTCACCACCTGCCGACTAAAGATCCCTTGGGCTTTGAGTAAACATCAGGGGTAGCCAGGCAATAGTCACTACTGGCTTTGGGTGAGACTGCCCCAGTGCTTCAGTGACAAAAGACTTAGATCACAACACTCAATTACCTTTGAATATATGGAAAGAATTCTCAAGAATAATAGGTTTAAACTAGCCCAGACTTCAAAAAAATAAAATAAATATCTAACTCTTCAATGCCAAGACATTGATGAACATCCACAAACATCAAAAACATCCAGGAAGACATGACCTCGCTAAATGAACTAAATAAGGTACCAGTGACCAATCCTGGAGTGAAGGAGACATATGAACTTTCATGCAAAGAATTCAAAATAGCTGTTCTGAAGAAGCTCAATGAAATTCCAAACAACACAGAGAAGGAATTCAGAAGCCTATCAGAGAAATTTAACAAAAAAGATTGAAATAATAATAAAAAATATCAAGCAGAAATTTTGGAGCCTAAGAATTCAATTGAGAAATGCATCAGAGTCTCTCAACAGAAGAATTGAGCAAGCAGAAGAAAGAATTAGTGAACCTGAAGACAGGATATTTGAAAATACACAGTCAGAGAGAAAAAAAAAGAAAAAGAGAATAAATAAGAATGAAGCACACCTATAAGATTTAGAAAATAGACTCAAAAGAGCAAATCTAAGAGTTATTGGTCTTAAAGGGGAGGTAAAGAGGGAGACTGGGGTAGAAAATTATTTTAAAGAAATAAGAACAAAAAACTTTTCAAATCTGGAGAAAGGTATCAATATTCAGGTACACAAAGGTCATAGAATACTAAGCAGATTTAACCCAAATAAGGCTACCTCACGGCATTTAATTATCAAGCTCTAAAAGGTCATAGATAAAGAAAAGGTCCTAAAGGAAGCAAGAAAAAAAAATAATAACATAAAGGAGCTCCAATACATCTAGTAGCAGACTTCTCAGTCAAAACCTTACAAGCCAGAGAGAGTGACATGACATATTCAAAGTGCTGAAGGAAAAAAGCCTTAACCCTAGAACATTATATTCTGCAAAATTATCCTTCAAACATGAAGGAGACATAACGACTTTTCCAGACAAACAAAACCTGAGGGTTTTCATCAACACCAGACCTGTCCTACAAGAAATGCTAAAAGGATATTTCTTCAATCTGAAGGAAAAGAATGTTAGTGAACAATATGAAATCATCTGAAGGTATGCAACTTACCAGTTAACAGTAAGTACACAAATATAGACTATTTTATTGCTGTAATTATGGTATATAAACCACTTATATCTTGACTAGCAAGAGTAGAATACAAACCTGTCAAAAATAACAACTTTTTAAAAGATAGATAATATAAAAAGAAATTGATGTAAACAGCAAAAATTTAAAAAGCAGGGGAGCATAAATTTAAAGCATAGAATTTCTGTTAGATTTCTCTTTGCTTGTTTATTCATTTGTTTGTCAGCAAAGTTGTAATATGTTTAAAATAATTGGTTATAAAATGTTTTTTGCAAGGCTCATAGTAACCTGAAATCAAAAAACTTACAACAGATGCACAAAATATAAAAAGGAAGAAATTAAAACACACTATCAGAGAAAATAGCCATTAATAAAGGAAGACATGAAGGAAGTAAGAAAGAAAGAGGACCACAGAGGACCAGAGAACGACCAGAAATCAAATAACAACATGGTAATAGTAAGTCCTTAACTATCAATAATAACATTGTATGTAAATGTGCTAAACTCTCCAATCAAAAAACATAGAATGGGTAAAAAACATTCATAAACTATTCATCCAACAAGGGACTAATATCCAGAATATACAAAGAACTCAAACAACTCAACAGTAAAAAAACAAATAATCCCAGTAATAAGTGAGAAAAGAATCCTAATATACATTTCTCAAAAGAAAACATACAAATGACCAATAAATACATAAAAAAATGCTCAACATCTCTAATCATCAGTGAAGTGCAAATCAAAACCACAGTGAGATACAGTTTTACTTAAGTTGGAATGGCTATTACCAAAAAGACAAAACAATAGCAAATGCAGAGAAAAGGGAACTCTTATAAACTGTTGATGAGAATGTAAATTAGTACAGGCATTATGGAAAACAGTATGTAGTTTTCTCAAAAAAATGAAAATGTAACTACCATGCAATCCAGCAATTCCACTACTGAGTATTCATCCATCCAAAGAAAAGGACATTAGTATATCAAAGACATACCTGAACCTCCATGTTTATTGAAGCACTATTCACAGTAGATATGATATAGAAATCAATCTAAGTGTTCATCAACAGATGAATGGATAAAAAAATGTGGTGTTTTATATATATGTGTGTGTGTGTGTGTGTGTGTGTGTGTGTAATGGAATACTACTCAGCCATGAATAAGATGAAATCCTGTCATTTTCAGTAGATGGATGGAACTGGAGGTCATTATATTAATTGAAATAAGCCAGGTACAGAACCTCAAATATGGCATGTTCTCACTCATGTGTGGGAGCTAAAAAAGTGTATCTCATATTAGCAGAAAGTCAAATGGTAGTAACCAGATGCTGCAAAGGAAAAAGAGTGGTTGGGTAATGGGTACAAACATGCAGTTAGAAATAATAAGTTCTAGTGTTCAATATCACAGAAGGGTAACTATAAGTAACAATCATTAATTGTATATTCCAAAATGCTAGAAGATTTTAAATGTTCCCAACACAAAGAAATGATAAGTGTTTGCAGAGATAGATATCCTTAATACCCTGATTTTATCAACAAACATTGTTTGCAGGTATCAAAATATCACATGTAGCCCATACATATGTACAATTATTATGTATCAATGAAGATAGACAGATAGATAAATGAGCTTCTATTCTCAGAAAGCTTACAATCTGTAAAGGAGGTATAAATATGGACATGGATAGAAGTAGTTATAGATATTGTATAAACATAAATCATACTAAGTATCTTCAATAATTGCAAAAACAACTACCATTGGAGATTCCAAAGAGAGAAATCAGTGTTGGCTTCATTAAGTAAGTAGCTTTCAGAAAAATATCTACTCATTTGAAAAATAAATGAAGAGTTTAGAACAACTTTATAAAATATTTTCATACTTTATTGGTTTATTATTATTTCCTAAGCAATAACTAATAGTTTAACTGTAGAAATCCTTTTGTTGCTTTCATTTCTAAGGAGCCTAGCTAAAATAAATATTATCTTTACTAAATGATGATGACAATGATGATGGAGGTGGTGATGATAACAATAGTAATGACTAAATTTTATTGAGCCCTTACTCTATACTAGGGAGAGATTATTTTTAATAGGCACAGTCTTGCTTAATTCACACAACCAAGTTATGAGGTTAGTTTTATGAATAATATCATCAGCATTTTTCAAATTAGGAAACTGAAGTTTATAGGGATTTTAAATCTTGTACAAATTTAAATAGTACATTATGAGATCAGATATTAAACCATGATCTATCAAAATGTAGAGCCCAATCCTTTAACAGCAATTCTGTTTAACATTACAGGAATACTAGTAATTCATCTAATTGTATGACATCATTTCCATAGAAAACAATAGGAAAATTTTGTCTTAATGTATAAATATTATTTTTTTAAGTTTGTTTTATTGCTATTAAGACATAAAACCTAAACATGATCTGATGCTGTCAGTCTTCTGCTTCAAGTGAGGGCAAGGAATCAGTCTCATTTACCGCTCTCACCATCAGTCTGCTCTACACCCAGCACAGGTAATGAAATCAACAAGCTATTACAGGTTGTCTACTTGCTTCTAGTGGAAAATCATCTCCAATTTGACATCATTTTCAGTTAAATAATTTAAAATATGAAAAACAAAGGTCCCCAAAGTTTGAGATGTTTTCCTGGGTGATAAAGTGACATGTACTCAATTATAACTCAAGTTTTCTAACGTAGATTTCAGTGTATATGTACAGTGAAATTATTGACGCATATCTGAAATCCAATAAATGGTAATTTATAATTTACAAATATTTCCACTCTGTTAGGGTTTCTTATGCAATGAAATAGAAATGGTTGCAGTGTCCCTGTCTCTTTAAACTGCCAGGTCTTTAGAAGATCAGAAACTTCGGTTTTCCCACATACAGGATAGGAATATTTTTACTAGTTTTCCTACCACAAAGTGAGAATCCAATTAGAAAGTGTATTTATTATGTGCCTAAAATTTGTAAACTCTAAGCATGTACTTAATAACCTGGAGATGAAATAGCTATTTTCTTAAAATTCTGAGTTTCGTCTCAGGTTATTAATATAACTTGAGGAAAAGAAATGTTTTTAAGTCCTTGCTATTGTGATTACATAAATGTATAAATAAATCTTTGATGAAAGAATCCTTTAGTCCTCAATTCCCAATGCAGCCCACAGTTTCAAATTGCAGCCCTCCCCACATACACCGCTTATGTACATTTCTCTATCACATGGTTCTGTTAATCTAAAGGAGAAAAAATACCTACTTTTAGGGAACATACTTAGTGTGGACTGATCTTTTCCACCAACATAAATAATAACATATTGGCTATCTATAATTTAAAGTATGGAAAAGAGAAAATTATTTAAATTTTAATGTAACAGCTTTTTTTTCTAATTCCAGTCTTCAGAGCCTCAAGATTTTTTGTTATGATTGAGAATTCCCAGGTTAATCCTAATATAATAATGAGAATAATAATAACAACATTATGAAAAATCTTAACCGACC
The DNA here is from genome assembly GCA_004363605.1 of Indri indri. Lineage (NCBI taxonomy): Eukaryota > Metazoa > Chordata > Mammalia > Primates > Indriidae > Indri > Indri indri. Next base: position 9,339 of record RJWJ010018284.1, on the reverse strand, counting down.
TTTGTGAAATCCTGCTATATCCTAGGCATCCAGTTAAATACAAAAATTATCATGTTAAATTTTAGTGCAGTGCTATGAAGAGACATGTATTATTGTCATCCCTAGTTTACAAGTGAGACTACTGCTGGTTAATAATCAAAGTATATATTATAAAGCCAAAATTGTATCTTATTGTCTTACGAGAATAAGACAATATGTATTTTTTATATTGAAGTTTAGTGTCTTCCTCATTCCTAATTCTAACCAGTTTTTTTTTTATTTCCCAAGTTTATTTACTGATTAAACAAAATTTTTATTCTGTACTGTTTAATCTTATTTAAATTTTTTTATTGTAAAAAAAGGTTTAAGCTTTAAAATAAGCTTTCAGTTAAGCAGTGATGTGTATTTTTTGTCAAATTGTAATTGTCCCTATCTCTTTATTCTTTTCACAAACCTATTATTGTAACCTGACTAGATCTGTACCACAGGAAATGCATTGTGCAGTTGCAGACAAGCGCAACTTACTGAGATTCTTAGATTATACATGTTGGGACTTAAAAAAATTCTTCTCATCAAAATTAGCTATTTTCTATGTAATTACAAATGGTTCCAATTAAATTGTTCTAATTTTAGTACATTCGACTTAAGATGAATTATTTTAGAAGTTGACTATCATTTAGTCTTATATAATGAATGCCTTTGATAATTTCAATTTCAGACATATTTTTATTGATGCTAAATAATATTTTGGATCTTTGCCTTATTAAGTATGAGCTCTAGTGATATTAAACTAGGTAAAATTTTCCTGAAATGGTTCTGTGTTGTAAATCTTCAGACTGGAGTGGGCTCAGAATTGCATTTTCAACATAAAAATATTGCCTCTTGACCATATTTTTGTATTGTTTTAAAATTTTTCCTTTTCTGTCTCCTAAATGCCTTGTTTGAGCCAAGATCTGAGGCATATATGCAATTGAATTTTAATGATTTGGAAAAATATCATCTCTAACACTATCCTTCAACATAATGTTAAAATGAACACATTTTCAGTTTAATGAAAACTGAGCAAATAAATTGCACAAGTACACTACAAAAAATGCAAAATAAATTTTCCAAGATAGAAAATTAAATCAGATTAAACCAGGTGAAAATATGAGTCAACATAAATGATCGAAAACACTGAAAATGATAAATATGTATATTAATATAAAAACTACATATTTTATTCTTCTAATTTATTTAAAAAGTGACTATATTAAACAAAATTTGTTATGTTGTATTTCATGGTTGTAAGTTAAGTAGATGTAATACATATGAAAAGAATCCTGTAACACATGGAGTTTTTAAACACAGCTATCATGTTTCAAGATTTTGAAATTTCTTGTGAAGTAGTGTAATACATACAACATTAACACTAAGCCAACCATGATAACTTAAGGCTTCATATTGTAAACAATAAGGAATTGATGTAAAATAGAATGTGCATAGGAATAACTAAAAAAAAAAGGAGAATTGAAATAGAGCACTGAAAATATTAGACTTTTAAGATTTTTAATTGACACATAATAATTGTACATATTTTGGGGTACAGGATAATATTTTGATATATATGTACAATATATGTTAATCATATCAGGGTAATAAGCATATCCATCATCTCAAATATTTATTGTTTCTTTGTGTTGGGAACATTCAAAATGCTTTTTTTATAGCTATTTTAGAATATTAAGGCATACCTCATTTTATTGTGCTGCACTTTATTGAACTTCACAAGTATCGCATTTTTCACAAATGGAATGTTTCCAGCAATCCTGAGTCCAGCACATCTACTTTTCAACAGCATGTGTTCACTTCATGTTTCCATGTTACAGTTTGGTAATCCTTGCAATATTTCAAACTTTTTCATTATCATTTTATCTGCTGTGGTGATCTGTGATCTATGATCTTTGATGTTACTACTGCAATTGTTTGGGGTGCTATAGATGGTGAACTTAATTGATAAATGTTGTATGTGTTCTGACTGCTTTCCGGACGAGGTGCTCCCGTCTCTCTCCATAGTCTTGGGGCTCCTTATTCCTTGAAACACAGCAATATTGGAATTAGTCCAATTAATTACAATGGCCTTTAAGTGTTCAAGTAAAAGGAAGAGAAGCATGTTTCTCATTATAAATTAAAAGCTAAAATTTATTAAGTTTAGTGAGAAAAAGCATGTCAAAACTGTGATAGGCCTTTTGTGCCAGTTAGCCAAGTTATAAATGCAAAGACAAAGTTCTTGAAGGATATTAAAAGTGTTACTCCAGTGAACACATAAATGATAAGAAAACAAAACAGCCTTACTGCTGATATGGAGAAAGTTTTAGTGGTCTGGCTAGAAGACTAAACCAGCCACAACAGACCCTTAAATCAAAGCCTAATCCAGAGCAAGGCCATAACTCTCTTTAATTCAATGAAGGCTGAGAGAGGTGAGGAAGCTGCAGAAGAAAAGCTAGAAACTACTAGAGATTGGTTCATGAGGTTTAAGGAAAGAAACCATCTCCATAACCTAAAAGTACAGTGACGCATCAAGTGCCAATGTAGAAGATGCAGCAAGTTATCTAGAAGACCTGGCTAAGATCATTGATGATGGTGGCTACACTGAACAAAAGGTTTTCAGTGTAGATGAAACAGCTTTCAATAGGAAGGAGACATCATCTAGAAATTTCACAGCTAGAGAGGAAGAGTCAAAACTTGGCTTCAAAGCTTCAAAGGACAGGATAACTCTCTTGTTAGGGGTTAAGGCAGCAGGCCGATGCTGATTTGCCATTCTGAAAATCCTAGAACCCTTAAGAATTATGCTAAATCTACTCTGTGCTTTATAAATGGAACAACAAGGCGTAGATGAAAACACACCTGTTTACACAAGGTTTACTGAATATTTTTAGCCCAATATTGACAGCATTGCTCAGAAAGAAAGATTTCTTTCAAAATGTTACTGCTCATTGTCAATGGCACCTGATCACCCAATATCTGTGACAGAGAGGTACAGAAGATTACTGTCTCCATGCCTGCTGACACATCTATTCTGCAGCTTGTGCATCAAAGAGTAATTTTTATTTTCAAGTCTTATTCGAGAAATATATTTTAAAGGTTGGATCAGCCATAGATAGGATTTCTTTGATGGATCTGGGCAAAGAAAATTGAATACCTTCTGGAAATAATTCGCAATTTCCAATGCCATTAAAAACATTTTTGATTCGTGGGAGGGGGTCAACATATCAACTTTAATAGGAGTTTGGAATAAATTGATTTCAGCCCTCATGGACAAATTTAGGGGGTTCAAGACTTAGGTGGAGACAGTCACTGCAGATGTGGTGGAAATGGAAGAGAATTAGAAAATTAGAAATGGAGCCTGAAGATGTGACTGCGTTGCTGCAATCTCCTGATAAAACCTGAACACATGAAGATTTCCTTCTTATGGATGAGCAAAGAAAGTGGTTTCTTGAGATGGAATCTACTTCTAATGAAGATGCTTTGAAGATTGTTGAAATGACAATGAAGGATTAAAATATTAGATAAACTCAGTTGATAAGTGGCAGGGTTCGAGAGGATTGACTTCAAATTTGAAAGAAATTCTACTCTGGATAAAATGCTACCAAGCAGCATTGCATGCTACAGAGAAATCTTTCATAAAAAGAAGAGCCAATTGCTGCAGCAAACTTTATTGCTATCTTATTTTAGGAAACTGCCACAGCCACCTAGCCTTCAGCAACCATTACCCTGATAAGTCAGCAGGATTAACATCAAAACAAGACCCTTTTCAACAAAAAAGATGATAACTCACTGAAGCCTCAGATGATCCTTAGCACTTTTTTTCACCAATAAAGTATTTTTAAATTAAGGTATATACGTTTTTTCAGAGATATACTATTACACACTTAATAGACTACAGTATAATATAAACATAACTTTTATATGCATTGGGAAACAAAAAAATGGTGTGACTCACTTTAATGTGATTATCACCTTATTAAAGTGGTCTGGAATCAAATCCACAATATATACAAGGTATACCTGTAATATTTGATTTTGACCCTGTACTGCTGAGCACAGCAATTGGTTCAGGGTGTAATCATTTGACTCAATTGGAGACAATGGGCTAAAATTAAAATTTTTTTCTTTGGCTTTGGTGAAAATAAATTCTTATTATTTTCTGAAGGACCTGGCCCTGGAATATTATAATTATTATAGCCAATTATAACTTTCTTGATACCACCAGGGAAAGGTCTATGTGAGAAATAAATTAGCTCAAGAGAGGCCAAGCTGTGAAATGAAACATTTTCTAATTTTTTCTTTAGCTTTGGAGTTTTCTAATATATATATTAACACATAATAATTATACATATTTGTGGGGTATAGTGTGATATTTTGGTATATGTATGCAATGCATAATATTCAAATGAGGGTAATAATTAGCATATCCATCACTTCCAACCTTCATCGTTTTTTTGTATTGGCAACATTCAAATTCCTTTCTTCTATTTGAAAAAATACAATAAGTTATTGTTTACCTAGTTACTGTATGGTATTATACAACACTAGACCTTATTCCTCCTATCTAGCTGCAGTTTTGTATTCATTCACCGACTTCTCGACTTCTGTCTGCCTCCCCCTCTCCCCTAGCTTGTTCAGCCTCTAGTGACCACTAGTCTATGCTCTACTACCATAGATCAACTATTTTAGTCTCCAAGTATGAGTGAGAACATGTGACATTTATCTTTCTGTGCCCGGCTTATTTCACTTAACATAAAAACTTTCAGTTCCAACCATGTTGCTGCGAAAGACATAATTTCATCCTTTTTTATGGACAGATAGTATGTCATTGTGTGTGTATATATACCACATTTTCTATATCCATTCACCTGTTTATGAACACTTAGGTTGATTTCATATCTTGGCTACTGTGCTGCAATAAACATAGGAATGTAGATACTTAATGTACAGAAATCTGTATGTCCAAGTGATATCTTAAACAGTCTTCTTGACATAATTTAATTCCTGGGTCAAGTTGTGCCTGAAATCATGTCCATAGCTTTAGTTTTTTTGCACCAATTAATTCCCTTCTTATTTAAGCCAGTTTGTGTCAGGTTATGTGGGGCAATATGTGGTCAGATTTTTGGGGAATTTTAACATGACTCTTCCAAAAATCTGGGAAGGTGAACTAATTAAAAAGATTATAAAAATTCACTTTGGTAGAATTTTCAATCAACTGTAATATTTGGGTCAAAGAAAGGTGAGAGAATAGTGTCTTGGAAATACCATATAAGGGTAAAAGTAACTTTGCTAAACCACATATTTTACTCTTCTGACCAAAATTATTTGATGACTGTGGTAAGCAGAATAATGATCCCCCAATGATGTCCACACCCTAAACTTTGAAACCTATTAATATATCATACTGTGGCAAACATTACTTTGATTGCACAATAGAAATTGAGGTACTGGTATTTGGTCACTAATATAATTTTAGAACCATCTTATTGAATAAAAATTATGGTTTTTAATTCACACACAAAAAAAGAATTCCAATAAACTCCTTTAAAATAAAAAAAAAAATAGAAATTGAGGTAGAGAGATTATCCTGCATTATCCAGGTGGGCTCAATCTAGTCCTGTGAGTCTCCATATGTGAAGAAGCTTTTCTGATTACAGCCAAAGAGAAAAATGACTATGGAATAATGGTCAGAGAGATTCAACACTGCTGATTTAAAGATAGAGGAAGGAGGCCACAAGCCAAGAAATGCAAGTGACCTTTAGAAGCTGAACAAACAGATTCCTCCCTAAAGAATCAAGAGAAGAACACAACCCTGCCAATACCTTGATTGTAGCCAGGTGAGATTCATGTCGGACTTCTAAGCTTCAGAACTATAATACAATAAATTTGCGTTGTTTTATGCAACTAAGTTCGTGATAATTTGTTACAGTTCCAATATAAAACTAAAACAATGACCCTCTAGCATGTTCAGTGTGAAGTCTAGATACTTGACTTGGCAACATGCTTCATGATCCAGAACCTACCTGCTTCCCCATGAGAATATCTGACCCACGTAAACAAATTATGCTCATTCAAGATTCTGTCGCCTTGCATATACCCAAAATGACTCTTTCCCCTCCACTTACCTTCATCATCCAAATGCTTGAAACCAAGCTCACAAATCATTTTCTCATAAGCTTTCTGGTATATTTTGGATATCTCCCCATAAACTCCAATTTTCCATAAGCTTATCTTAGCACTCTATGCGGTAATCATTTTTTAAATATCTGAATCTCCCACTAGACTTCTAAAGATATTTATGTTTGTTTATTAATATTAAATGCAGCAGCTTCCCTGGGGCACATGATCAATCTTCTGTTGAATAAATCATTTGTTGAAGGAATCAATGAATGAGAACAAGAATGGATTAGTGCTCTATGTCAGGGATCCCCAAGACCACTCTACATTCAATGACTCACTAGAAAAACTCACAGGACTCAGCACATAGTTGCATCCATGAATTACAAAAAAAGGATACAAAGAACAATCAGTAAACGGAAAAGGAGAATGGTCTGAATTCCAGAGAAAAACAGGCACAAATTTTCGGGAGTCTTCTCCCAGTGGAATCACAATAGGATGCATTTAAATCCCTTGGCAATGAGTTGTGACAATACCTGAGAAATATTGTCAACCAGGGAAGCCTATTAGAAACTCGATATCCAGAGAATTTTACTGGACGCTGATCATGTGCTCACATCATGCCTGGCATATAACCCAATTCCAGACTCCCTGAAAGAAAGAAGTTGTTCAGCATCGACTACATTGTTTCCACAGTGTAGGCAAGGTGAAGCACACTTACCAGTCAGTGGTAGGAAACTTCCTGAAATCCACATTCCCAGATGCCAGCCAAGGATACTGCTTCAGGCCTGCCATATTATCTTTTTCTTTGCAAGGCCATAAGTTTTATCTCGAGGCAGAACTGCTGTCCAAACTTATCACCCTGGTTATAAGCTGCCTTATTTGAATTGAGAAAATACTCTCCCACTGCAGACACTAACCAATGTAGAAACTCATCTATAAATGGGATTAGATAACCATGAATCATGACATTTAAAGAAATACAACACAAATGTAACAATAGAAGAACTAATCCCTGAAGAAATACAATCAATAAAAGAGAATATTATGATTGAGCGTTCTAACTATTTTAAAAATTAGTCTTTTAAATATGTAATGTATTTTGAATTTTTTTACTGAATACATGCTATTAATGCCAAGAGCAATATTAGATTTTTATGGACGATAGAAAAAAGATTCTGTCATTCAATAATAGGAATTAGAAGCACGATAATAGCCTTTCTTGACAGGCTACTGTCTTTTCCCGACTTCCCAATATTCTCCTTTAACCCATCGACTACTAACCTTGGAGAGAAACTTCATAGGTTAATCCCATATTTTAGATGAGATATTCTAACCCCCTATCAAGATTAATCTAAATCTAAGAACCAGAAGGTCATGATGCAGAGAAGTAAAAGGTAAATAATCATTGGTTACAGTCTAGGGATAGTGGAGAAAAGAAGAAACCAGGTGGTTAGATTTGAGAATCCTCATTATCCCCTTAAGAGATTCAGAAGGGAACTCGGAGGGTAAATGGGCTATTGTCTATGTCCCATGCTACTTCTCTGATCAGCTATCAGTCTGCTTTGCCATCTGCCTATATACCCCATCCTTACCCACAATAAGCCACGTTGTAAATGCACAGGTAGAGAGTCAGGCAAGTAGGGATCCATACATTTAGCTTTAATGACTAGTTGTGTGTGTAGACAGCATTTATAATTAAATGGGAGGCTTGCTGGGGAGTTTTCCAAATGTTGTCAAGTAACTGAGGTGGCTCTCCAAGGAGTTATGTAGAATGCACTGATAAAAAACCCACTGACAAACTCAAAAAGGTCAGATCCTCCAGAGTGGGATCCTGGGCCTGATGAAACTGAAGGCAACCAAAAACACTTACATAAGAGGTGAGATTTATTTGTGAATAGCAACAAAACAAATAGCAGCTAGATGGAAGGAATTTCCCCAGCAACCAAAGAAGACAAGGGTTATTCTATACAAGGCTCCAGACATTTTCCCACTACTGCAATAGCATGGCTCCACTTCAGGGAGAGAAATACGAGGAGTGAGAAATCATCTACAGCAGGAGTCCTCAAACTTTTTTTTAAAGGGCCAGATAGGAAATATTTCAGGCATACAGTCCCTAAGGTCTATGTGACAAATATTAATACTTGCCTGCCTTTCAACATTGCCATTATATCCAAAAAGTAACTACATGTATAAATTAATGGGTATTGCTGTGTTCTAATAAAACTTGATTTACAAAATCAGGAGGCTGGTCATGGGAAGTAGATTGCCAAACCCTGACATAAAAGAAGAAGTAAAGACGTCATTCAATTAAAGAGATTTAAACAACATTAAACTGGATAGGACAATTTAATTTCCCCAACCTTGTATGTCTCAAGTAGATAGTAATTAGTGGTTCAAGAATAAGACTAGAAACAGTATAAAACACACGAAAAACTTGATGTGCACTATGAGTTAACTTTTTTGGTGGTGTTATAGAAGTGTAATTAATTTTCTCAGTAAAAGAAAGATTAGAAGGTGCATTAGGAAATATTTTTTAAAGTACATATTGCTATGCAAAATAGGGAATAGCTATAGTTGGAACCGAAAAAAAAGTAAAAAAAAAATTGCTGAACCTGTTCAAAATGTTATTAAAAGTTTTACTGCACAATGGCATAAGAAGATTACTGAAATAATAATAGAAACTCCCTCAATAATGAGCTAAGACATCACCATGTTTAGAATTAAAATTATATGTCTTTAAGTTCAAATCCAAGGTTGTTTAGAACACCATGCAAAAAGATGAATAGCATAAAAAATTAACAGAGCTAGGAGACAAACTCTGTGTTTTGATATCTCTCAAACACATATAACAAAGGTAGATAACAGAGAACATGGACGGGAGAAAATATTCAATTGAATAACAGGAAAAAATTCCGTGAAGAGAATCTTACTTTACTTTTTATTCTTAACAACATATCTAATATACTGTATTACTAAGATATTTGTTCCAATAATGCCGAAAAAATATCAGGCTTAGAAAAATAAGCACTTGTTTTTTATGTTTCTCTGTACATCTAGCAAGGTGGCTCTGTTTTGGAATAAGAGCTCAACTCAGTTCCGTTCCATAAATCTCTCTTTCCAGGATCAATAGATACCCAAGACATTCTGTTATGGTGAATCAAAGAAAGGCAATAATGGTGAGCAAAAACAGGTCATGCTTCTTAAGACCTTACT
>RJWJ010018283.1:0-31818 GCA_004363605.1 Indri indri | reverse complement strand
CCCGGTATACGATAACCTCTTACTATATTTTTGCTGCTGCAATTGTTATTATTACCTTAAATTAGGAATCCAAAGTACCTAGCAAAAGTATTTGCAGTTTGGCTTAGAGAGCCCTGGTTTTAGCTTTACCCTCTTATTGGCTTTAATGTCAGTTCTAAACTTTTTTCTTTCTTTCTGCCCCGTCAACCCTCTTATTTATCAGCTTCCTCCTGGCCATTGTCCTGAGAAATTAGTTTTTAAGGAATGAATTTGGTACAGTTTATCCTATAAAGGTATTTTAATATAGTTTTTTTCTTAGTACATACTTGTTTCTAATTACTTAAAGCTTAAGAGGAGGTATACATAGCTTTTACCTCTCCAGACTTACTAGATAGGATCAACCTAGTACAAATACTTAAAATATGATTTTTGCACTAAAATATGTAAGTAGATCATCTTAAGTCATATAACATAGGTTTATAAAACTCACTTTCATTTTAAAATTTATTATTTCCTCCTTTATGTTCTCATTGTATCCTTTGGAGACCTTTCTCCTGTTGTAATACAGGATTTATTTGTTTATATATTTGTATTCCAAACCTCTTATTGAGCTTTAGGTCCTCAGCACATGTTTTTTGAATAAGTCATTCCAACAAGTACTATTGAGAGATTTTCTTTGAATTTCAAATGAAATAATGTTAATCTGTCTATTTTTGTTTAGATTAGACAATGAAGTCATGGGGCTTACCTTAGTGATACAGAGAAAGATTCCAGGGTGGAAATGTGCTTCATCCAGTTAGTCCTCCTCAGCAGCTTTGATTAGGCAGACTCTTCTTATATTAACAGGAAATGTGGCCAGCAGAGTTAGCTTCTACTTGCACCAATAATTTAAAAGAATTAAACTATTAAAGCATGATAGGTCCTTATTTCATGACTCCTGTGGAAATAACCTTCAGAAGTAAATGATGTCCTCTCTTTGCTGTATCTGTGAAGACTTAACAACTTTGACTAGATGATCTACTTACTTGGAAATATTCAAACTTTTAGGGATGTTAAGACCTTTCTTCTTAAGGTGATTATAATTTTCGGACAGTATTTGGTACTACGTGTGGTTTGTGATATACAACAAATGACACCAAGAGAGGTAAGAGATTCTATTGAGTTGATGCTCATAATGAGAAGGATGCATTATCCCACAGAAGCAATGCGAGTGTTTTTAGAAGGAAACTATTACTTAATGTTTACCATACAGTAAATATTTTAAAGATATTGACATTAGCTTACTTTTTTTTTTCCTCATTAGTATTGTATGTAGATGTGGAATCTGATTTTCATGCTAAAGTTCCTGTTGTGGTGTGCAAAGATCGGAAAAGGTTGGTAACAATGAAGAGAAAATATTTTAAAAAAAACAAACCCCAAACAACCAAATTTGTAGTGAACTACCTATAAGAGAGCAAAAGTTTTGTTTTAGATTTCTTATTGGATTAATATGACTAAGCTAGTTTCTATTCCTTAAAAATAACAAGCTTACCAAATGCATGTGAATAAGAAATAGAATTACCAGACAGTTGAAAATAAAACACTCTAGGTAAAACTTTCATTTTTTTTTTCCTCAAGTTCATTCACTCACCCAACAGTATTGAGCATTTACTTATATGTAGGTACTTCTTTGCTCCAGGGATACAAACATAAATAAGAAATAACCCTTCTTCTCAAGGATTTCACAGTCTGTTAGAATCTAGTTTTTAGTTCACTGAAAAGAAATGAGTCATTGAAGACTGATCTTGTCTGTCTTCTTTTTTTTTTATGGCATATAATTTTTTTTATTTCAAAATATTAAGGGATTAAAAATGTTTTCATTACATGGCTTGAGTCAGGGCTATAAATGTGCCCATCACCCAAATAGTGTTTGTTGTACCCATTAGGTGGGTTTTTGTCCCTCCCCTCCTCTTTTCTCCCCCTGCTTGCTTTCCAATGACTTTTATTTCCCTCTGTGCACTTGTGTGCCCATCAGATAGTTCCTATTATTAGAGAGTACATGCGGCGATTGCTTTTTCTTTTTTTTTCAGCATATTATGGGGGTACAGATGTTTAAGTTACGTGTGTTGCCCTTGTCCCCCTTCCTCCCCCCCAAGTCGGAGCTTCAAGCGTGTCCATCCCCTGGATGGTGCGCATCGCACTCTTTGTGTATGCATATACCCGTCCCCTCCTCCCCCCAACCCCCTCTGATCTTGCTTTTCAAGTCCGATGTCTATAGGACTGAGAGAGCAAAGTGCCTTTGAAAAAGGAAACTAAAATAATCCTATCTGAAATCAGTATGGGAGACATAGAAACAATACAGAAATGATAAAGTATTCTTTTATTCATTATTGTATTTCTTACATTTTAAGATTATTGTATTTTCTTATTCAAAGCTAGAAGAGTCTATGGAGATCTAGTTCAAATTCCTTATTTTCTAAATTAGAAAATTGAGACCTGGAGTGGTTAATCCAATTGTCCAAATTCACTTTTTAAGGGTAAATTAGAATTGGAAAAGAGGCAGTCTGACTTCTAGTGTTTTTTTTCCACCACATTGTGTCAAATTGCCTCTGTGTGGCAACCTTGGATTCATTCTTCTCCCTGCCTCCAAATGTCTCCGTTACACTCTGTCACCCCATTTAAGGTAGCTGCAGTTTTCACTTACATATAACTATAACCTGGGTGTTAATATGTAAAACCTCTCTAATCTTTAATCTGAAAATAAAAATCATTAAAGCTTGGAATAGGAAAAATTAGCATCAAGAAGTATAGCTAGCTAGTTCATTATTTCATTTTTTGCTTTTCTTATGTATAAGCAAAAAGAATGAGCTAGGAAATTATGTTGCACTATTTGACATTGAGGAGATCAGTGTCCTTTCATATAAATCAAATTTTGGTGATTCATAATGCTGTTTTTGAAATTAATTTCTCATGAACTTGAATACTAAATGAGGTTGAAATTTATTTCTGAAGTACAAATGAATGTTAAAGACATCTTTCTGCTGGGCGTGGTGGCATGTGCCTGTAGTCCCAGCTACTTGGGAGGCTGAGGCAGGAGGATCACTTGAGGCCAGGAATTTGAGGATATGATCAGGCTACTGCACTCCAGTCTTGGCAACAGAGCTAGACCCTGCCTCTTAAAAAAATGAACTAAAATACACATACAAAAAATCTTTATGTAATTTATATGGAACATTAGTAATAGAAATTATATATAGCTTTCAGTTAGCTCTAAATTTGTTAAAACATTAATTTTTATTATGACTTTTTAGGTACTGTATTAAAATATGGTGACTGTAAAGGGTAGCAGTCACAGGATTTGAATTATACTGCATTTTAAAGTATTAATACAGTGAAATTTGCTTTTTTCTCATTCACAGTGGTTTACTTTGTAGAGTAAGTGCAGGAAATGATATGGCATGCCTCACTACTGATTTACTTGCTGCTCTTGGCAAAATGGAACCTGTCTTTACTCCCTTAGTGTTAGCCTTTCGCTACTGGGCTAAGGTAAGTGGAACAGAAGGAAAAGTATTTAAGCTTCACAATTAGTCAGGCTTTTTCTTGCACTGACATGTAACATAAATTGTAACATGTGGGACAAAGTAATTATCTGTGCCAGACAGAAAGAGGTCTGGCAGGTTCCAGTTAATGGATGTCAGAATAAAGTCTCAAAGCCATATAGACTTACTGATATGTTTTAGAATTTTTAATTGTCATAGTTTATTCTCTTCTTATATACTATGGAAATGTTTTATTTTTATCTTAATATGTGAGGCTGGAGTTTTCACTCTTGTAAGTTAAAGTTGTAAGGTTATAAAATGTGGTATGTAAGTTAAGTTTCTTTTGTTGGCGTATTTTTTTCCAATCTGTGAGAATGATACTGTCTTTCCTCTAAATCATTGATAACCTGCAGCAGTTATCTGAGTTTCCTAAATTGGAATTAATTTATATATCTAAAGGCTGTGGTTGTCCTGTGCTCATTTCTTTGGTGTGGGGGTAGGGAGAAGGAATGGTTAAGTAATTACCAATATCAGTCCAAGTCATCAGAGAGAGAGATTTTCGTGTGTGTGTGTGTGTGTGTGTGTGTGTGTGTGTGTGTGTTCTTACCATAGTAATACAGTATTCGTCACTTGTTAGATTAGTCATGAGTAAATTCTTAGTCTTCTCAGAAAACTGATTAAGAAGGTGGTGGCAGAGTGATAACTTCAGAGCAAAAACAGCCAGAGGATTCTCTTTGGAATTTTTTTCTTGGACTCCAATTAGAGGATCCCCTCCCTCCTCATATGCTTGGGGCAGCACCACCTGGATGAGTACAGCTTGAAAAGTAAGGAAGAGTCAGAAAGCCCGAGGTTGGGGCTTCTTTATACTCAAGGCCTTTTTTTTTTTGCTGTTCCCTTCATCTAGAATGTTCTTACCCCAGGTATCCAGAATGTTTTATGCTTACTTTTTTCAAGTTTCTGCTCAAAGTTCACCTTATTGGAGTTACCTAGAGCAGTGGTCCCCAGTCTTTTTGGCACCAGGGACCTGTTTCATGGAAGACAGTTTTTCCACGGATGTGTGTGCTTGTGCAGGTGGAGCTCAGGTGGTGATGCCAGCGATTGGGAGTGGCAGTAAATACAGATGAAGCTTTTAGGTTCACTTGCCCTTGGCTCACTCACCACCTGCTGTGCGCCATCTTCCCTCCATGTAAAATAGCATTTCCTCTATCATTTTCCCTGCCTTTACCTTGCTTTATTTTTTCATAGCATTTACTACCACCTGCCATACGTATATTTATTTCTTTACAGTCTGTTTTCTTCCATGAAATTATAAAGTCTTTGAGGGCACAGATTTTAATCTGTTTTATTGATTCACTTCTGGTCTTTAGTGTCTCTTATTTTACTGTGTCAGAATATAGTGCACACTCAATAAATATTTGTTGAATAAATGACCCAGTTTCTTTAGAAAAGATATTTTTAGGCTGGGCATGGTGGCTCATGCCTGTAATCCCAGCACTTTGGAAGATGAGGTGGGAGGATTGCTTGAGACCAGGAATTTGAGACTGGCCTGAACAACATAGTGACACCCATCTATTAAAAAAATGTAAAAATTGGTCAGGTGTGCTCATGCATGTCTGTAGGACCAGCTATTCAGGAGGCTGAGGAAGAGGATTACTTGAGCCCAGGAGTTCATGATCCTGTCATATATATTTTGAGGACATGCATATATATTTTGTATATGGTTATTTGAGTATAGAAAAAGGCATGGAAGAGTACATAGAAGGTTGTTAATAATTGAGGCAGATGAGATAAGGAAAAAAATATATATATATTTTTAAGAGGTTGCCCAGGGTGGAGTGCAGTGGCGCAATCATAGCTTACTGCAACGTTGAACTCCTGGTCTCAAGTGATCCTCCTGTCTCAGCCTCCCAAGTGGCTGGAACTACAGGCGCACCACCATGCCTGGCTAATTAAAAATGATTTTTTTTTTAGAGATGGGATATTGCTATGTTACCTAGCATGGTCTTGAACTCCTGGCCTCAGGTGATCCTCCTGCCTTGGCTCCCCAAAGTGCTGGGATTACAAGTGGGAGTGACTGTGACTGGCCTGAGAAGAATGTTTTTAAAAGGTGTCCACAGTAAAAGCACTACATATAATATAACTCCATTTACTTAAAATATCTATGTATCTTTTTATGCATAAAGAAATGAATGAAAAGATGGTCACCAACATGTTAATGTTTTTTATTTCTAGGTACTGATATTTCAGATCATTCCTTATATTTTTCTTTGTTGTTTGAACTTTTTACAATGATTAGGGTAGGAAAAACAAGCTGCTTTTATTGTGAAAATTAAAAGAAGCTAAGTGGTGGTACTTTTTCCCCCTTCATTTTGCAGTTGTGTTATATTGACTCCCAAACTGATGGTGGAATCCCTTCTTACTGTTTTGCTTTAATGGTGATGTTTTTTCTACAACAAAGAAAACCCCCTCTTCTTCCTTGCTTACTTGGAAGTTGGGTAAGCATGAGTTTGTGATGTATATGTGCATGTATATATGTAGTTTGCTCTTGCAGAGTGTTCTGCTCAAACATTTTAAGCTAGAATTCTGGTTTGTCTGTTTGTCCATCTTTTTTTTTTATAATAATTTTTCCACTACCAATTTGGAATGCCTTTTCATATAGATTGAAGGCTTTGACCCAAAAAGAATGGATGACTTTCAGCTGAAGGGCATAGTAGAAGAGAAGTTTGTGAAGTGGGAATATAATTCAAGTAGTGCAACTGAGAAAAACTCAATTGCTGAGGAAAACAAAGCTAAGGCAGACCAACCAAAAGATGATACCAAGAAGACAGAAACAGACAACCAAAGTAATGCCATGAAGGATAAACATGGCAAAGTAAGCTTTTTTGTTTTTGTTTTTGGCTTTTCTATCTGTAGAATTTGTGATGCCTTTGATTGAAGCTATTTAAATAGTAGATTGACCTTGAGTACGCCTCTTGGCCTCATTTTCCTCATCTATAAAGTGAGGGGTTGATCTGGTTTAGTTTTTCAGTACCGAGATACCCTAATGAATTTATATACCTCATTTTGGAAAACTTGTATTGTTTGAATCATGTCAAGGTAATTCTATCTTTTTTCATCTAGGCAAGGAAAATTTCCTTCCGGAGTTGGTCTCTGACCAAACTTACGCATATGGGAATTATTGCCAGGTTGGGTGGAGAATTAAAGGCCCTGTGCTTTATGAAAGGGTGGCTTGCTTATTTGATCATTCGACATTCATTTATTAAGGACCTGCTATGTGCCAGTCATTATCTTGAGTGCTAGAGAACGAAAGACGAATATACTTAGATTGTGGCTTCTAGATGCTTGTAGTCTTTTTAGTAGACAGATGCATTATTACAGAAGTCCAGACTTTCCTGAAATCATTGCTTTGGCTATACTGAATTATTTGTAGTTCTCTGGATAAACTTCCCTTCTCCATTCAGCTCTCCCACTTTCCTAGACTATCTTCTATCTCTCTCCTCAAACTACCACAGTACTCTCAGCTAATGATCTTGCTTATCACTTTGTTGAGAATTCTGAAGCAATCAAAAGAGGACTTCTATAGACTCCTACCATTAACCTGTACTCACATACTCTGCCTTGTGGCCTGCCTTTTTTTTTTTTTTTTCCAAAGAGATAGGGTCTTGCTCCATCTCTCAGGCTAAAGTGCAGTGGCATGATCACAGCTCACTGCAGCCTCCAACTCCTGGGGTCAATCAATTCTCCTGCCTTGGCCTCGCAAGTAGCTGGAACTACAAGCACATACCACCATGATTGGCTGGGTTTTAATTTTTTTTTTTTTGTTTTTTTTGTAGAGATGGAGTCTCATTGTATTGCCCAGAGGGGTCTTGAACTCCTGGGCTTAAGTGATCCTCCCAACTTGGTGTCCCAAAGTACTGAGATTAAAGGTGTGAGCCACTGCACCTGGCCGCTGCCTGGTTTCATAAAGGAGTTTTCTGTGTTCTTATCTAAGTCATTTTCTTCATGTGTATTCAGTCCCATCCCTTCTTGTCTATTACGGAATATTACTCTAGCAATTTTTCTCTGTTCCTCCTAAATTACCAATTTTTCATTTTCTACTGAATCAAGCATGCTTTTATTTCTCCCATTTTAAAGAAAAATCTGATACAACTTCCCCTCTCAGCTATTCCTTTGCTCCCTTTTGCAGTAAAACTTCTTGTAAGAATTATCTGTATTCACTGTTTTCAATTTGTTTCCCCTTACCTCACACTAACCAGGCTTTGACCCCATCAATACGTCAAGACTTGTATCATCAGTGTCAGTAAACCTCCATATTACTAAATCCAATGGTCATTTCTCAGTTTTTATCTTTTTTGACTTACCAGCAACATTTGCCAATTGATTACTTCCTTCTCTGAAAAATTTATTTACTTGACTTTCAGGATATCACACCCATAGCTAGTTATCCTTCTCAGTTGTCTTCGTTGGTTCCTCCTTTCCTCTCCATTCTCTTAATATGGACGTGCTCGAGGGCTCAGTTTGCGATCCCTCTTTTCTTGTGTATGTACAGTTCCTTGGTAATCTTATCCAATCTCATGGATTTTACGTACCCTATATATGATGATGGCTCTCAAATTTAAATCTCCAGACTTCTCTCTTGACTTTCATAATTTTATATCCAACTGTTCATTTAAAGTCTTTACTTAGCTGTCTAATCAATGTCTTAAACTTAACATGTCTTAACTGAATTCCAGATTCTCCCTTCAAACTTGCTCCATACTCAATTTTCCCATCTCAGTTGATGGCACTCCATCCTCATTTGTTTAATTAAAAACCCTGGAGTCATCCTTTATTCCTCTCTTTCTTTCATACCCTGTATCAAATCTGTCAGAAAATCCTGTCATCTCTACTTCAAAATATATTCAGAATTTGATCACCTCCCACCACCTCTACTGTTACTACCCTGGTCCTCGCCACCATCATCTCTGGCCAAGATTATTGCTACAGTTTCCTAACTGGTTTCCTTGCATAGACCCATGCCTCCATAGTCTATTCTCATTTTCTTTCATTCCTTCTTTTTTTTTAATTACCGCTGTACTAATGAGGACCTTATAGTCTATTCTCAACAATCAGAATGGTTCTTCTAAAACATAGGTCAGATCATGTCCTTCCCCCTCCCCACACTCAAAATGCTTCAGTTGCTCTTCATTTCATTTAGAAAAGAAGCCAAACAAGTCCTTACTGTGTAGCTCTTTGCTTTCCTCTTCTACTCTTCCTCTCATTCTACCACACTAGCTTTCTTGGTTTTCTTTTATAGCTAGTCACACTCCTACTCTGTGTGTTTGCTCTGTTTCCCATTCCTAGAACACTTTTCCCTCTTCTTCAAATCACACCTTCTCAACAAGTCTTACCCTGACCACTCTATTAAATGTTTTTAACCTTCTTCAGCTCTCACATTCCCATACTTTTTATCTTACTCAACTTTTTTTCCCATAGCACTTATCTTCTAACTTACTATGTAATTTACTTATTAAGTTTGTCTGTCTTAAGCTCCATGAAGGCAAGGATCTTTTTTTTCCTCCCGAAAATATATCCTGAGGGCCTAGAATACCGCCTGGCACATAGTAGGCACTTAATGAATAGTTGTAGAATTGAATGTGTGAATGACTGTTTCATGCCTTTATATGCTGCCTAGGAGTCACTTTTACCCAATGTTCATCTAGCTAATTCCTTTGGAATTCAGATATTACCTCTTCTGTTAAGACCCACTGACTTAGAGGTCCATTTTAGCATGTAACCTTTACTGTAATTGTTAAATTGTTTTTCCCTGTCCTGATAGTCTATGAAGTAGTACCTCACCTTACTTGAGTGGCAGTATTCACAACATGGACCCAGTAGCCAGGTGGTCTTTAGTCAAATCCTTGCCCTGTAGTATCTACTTCATAGAATTATTAGAATTAATTGTTAATATATATGTAGCTCTCAGAAGAATGAATGGTACATGAGCTCTCATTATTTTATGGTATTCCCAACAATGCTGAGGATGTTGTAGCTTCTACAGAAATGTTTGCCGAATGAAGGAATTAGTTTTTTGAAAGCCAGGGCATTTAGTTAGTTTTAAAAAGTAATTATTGTAATGAGGAGCTATAGTAGTTATTATGCAGTGGTTTGCAGTCTTGGCTATACATGAGAATCACTTTAGGGAGTTTTGAAAATCCCATAGCCCAGTCCCTCACATAGCCCAGTCAGTTAAATCAGAATCTTGGGAGGGGTTTAGAAGGTGAGGTTGGTGTGGAATTCAGGCATTAGGGTTTTTTAATGCTTCCCATGTGATTCTAATGCGTAACGAAGGCCAAGAGTCACTGGTTTGGTGGAAAGAATACAGAATTCCCAGGAGTCAGTAAACTGAGACTCTATTCTCAACTTTGCCTCACACTGATGGCTTTTTGGCCAGTTATTCTCAGTTTTTGAAAATGTGATCTCTAAGGTCTTTTCTAACTGAAAATTCATTGATGCTGTAGTTTTGAAGCTTAAATGAAAAGTATTTTTTCTTTTCCAGTCTCCTTTAACATTGGCAACACCAAATCAGGTATCCTTGGGACAATTATGGTTAGAGCTGCTAAAATTTTACACACTGGATTTTGCTTTGGAGGAATATGTCATATGCGTACGGATACGAGATATTTTAACAAGAGAAAACAAAAACTGGCCTAAGAGGCGAATAGCCATTGAAGGTGAGATATGATGTTTTATGTTTCAGTTGGAGAATATTTTTTATGTGCCATTAATCATCTATTTTTAAATCCAGTGTTATAAATTTTATCCCTTGGCTTTGTAGCACTATATGTGCCATTAGGTTGTTATGTATTTAATTAATTCTTTGTCAAGTCCATTATAGTTTTATAGAGTTAATACTTATTTAAAGGTTTCTTTTTGTAAGTATTATATTGGTTAGGTTATTAGCTTATTTTATGCATTTATTTTTATTTTTAATTATGAAAATCTTCAGAAATACAGAAAAATAGAAGTGATTATGAACACAACAGAAATACAGAAAAATAAAAGTTATAAACACTACATAAACATCCTTTTGAATAAATTTTGTCATAAGATTATGTTAAATTATAATTTTTAAGTCCAGTTTTCATTGTCTTCTGAAGTACGTCATCTGTTAAATGTGGCTAAGTTAAAGGAAAATAGAACAATTGATATTGACAAACAAAGTTCCACTTCGAGTCCCAAAAACATTAGGATCTTTGGAGATACAGAAATTAGTAGAGTGACTTCTAAATTCCTAATCAGAAATTTAAATTCCACAGCATTTCACTCATCTTTATAGATAGAAAATTGAATTTATGTCCATCATTTTAGTCTCTTCAGCCTGTACATTATTCTGTTTCGTCACTCCTTTGCTGGCCTTCTCTACTGTTAATTAGACCCAGAAATATTCTGAAATAGACACTCAAACATGTACTCACATCTTATACTCTCTTACACATAGTAAATAAATGAAGCCTGAAGAGTCCATCTATAATTTCTCTCTTTTTTTCCTTTTCCTTCCTTTCTGCCTTCCTGCCTCCCTCCACCCTTCTTCCCTCCCTCCCTTCCGTCCTTTCTTCTTTTCTTTTTTTTTTTCTTTTCTTTTTTTTTTTTGTTACCTCTTTCTTTTTCTTTGAAAAGGGGGAAAAAAGCTAGGAAAAGCTTTTTAAAGCCTATGGATTTAAATAGCAGCAAAAAGTAACAGATGCTCTAACTTTAACAATTTGAAGCCTGGCCTTTTAATCCTTTTATTTAATGATCTTTAGTAGTGGAGAACATATATATTGTCTTTTGAGTGGCACTTGTTCATTTTTCTTGGGTTTTTTTTATATTTAAGTATTAAAAATCTGATAAGCCCGTATTTTCAGAAGTCTGTTCTATGTTATTAATGATAAGAGTACAGTTGATGCAGGACTATTGAGAGTTGCCATTTCAGACTGGATCAGAGTTTAAATTTTGGTATAATTTTTACTTTTTAGGTCTCTTTTTACTTTTCTTTCTTTCTACTTCTTTTTCTTTATTTTTCTGATCTCATCAAAGTTAAACCTTAAAATTAGTATTTTTCACGTTGAAGCTTTGAGAGTTTTAGGTTATGTTTTATTTAAATTGCAAAGAGCGTATAACTAACATTAAAGAATACTATGACCAGAGATGAAAATTATTAATGGGTCCGGGAGCTTGAAAATTTTTATTCAGTGACAATGTATAGGAGTCATAGTGGCATACCTTCTTTTTCCAGCAATTTCATCATTGAAACTTTGTAATTACTGAGTTGGCCTTCTTAGCCATTCTCTTATTAGTTACCTTATTATTGTTCTTTTCTGTCTTTCCCTTTTTGCTCTTTATTTTATGGGAGAAACAAAGGAAAAGATATTGCTATTGTGTTTTCCTAACTCAGTTTTCAGCAACTTTCATTGGGACCTTAGGTTAGAAAAACCTTGGGAAAATGTACTCTGCTTACAATCTAGCAGTTAGGATCTGTCTGTGTAAGCTTGGAAATGTAGTTTGTTAGTAGAGACTTAGCTATTGACCATTTTCTTTTTTACTAGATCCATTTTCAGTCAAGAGGAATGTTGCACGGAGCTTAAACAGCCAGCTCGTTTATGAATATGTTGTGGAGAGATTCAGGGCAGCTTATCGGTATTTTGCCTGTCCTCAGAGGAAGGGTGGAAATAAGTCTACAGTGGACTTCAAGAAAAGAGAAAAGGGGAAAATAAGCAATAAGAAACATGTGAAGTCTGACAATATGGCAACCAACTGTTGCATTTTGCTTGGGGAAAGCACAGAAAAAATAAATGTAGAAAAAGATCAACCTGATAAATATGAAATGGAATGTACATCACAGAGATGTATCATTGACAATGACAGTTTGTTGGTAAATGAACTAGATTTGGCTGACCGTGGACAGGAATCTTCATCTCTTTCTACCAGCGAAGGCAGTGAATTAGAACCAAAATTGGTTAAGAAACAAGGTGGTTTAGTACCTTCAGAAACTTGTTTAAAAAAGGAGCTCAGCAAGTGTAATTGCATTGATTTATCTAAGTCCCCTGACTCAGGTGAATCTGCTGGAACAGACTGCAGGTCAAATTTAGCAACGAAGAGTTCACATCAGATTGTGTGCACTGACACATCTGCTACCTCTTGCAACTGCAAAGCTACAGAAGATGCATCTGACCTTAATGATGACGATAATCTCCCCACCCAGGAATTATATTATGTGTTTGATAAGTTTATTTTAACTTCTGGCAAGGTAGGATACAATTTGTAATCAATCTGTAAGATTTGGTTGTATGATTCTGTATTTCTTTATATTAATAGTTTTTAGATTTAGAAATGTAAGAATAGGTTGTATAGTAGTTACTATTGTTTTGGAATGACATTTCAGCATGTATTTGTCTTTTACTTTTTGCATTTTTCCTATAGTTGCCTTTAGATAATATGTATAAAACCCCAAAAGGTTTCATGACACTATTACTAGTTGGTTTTCTTCAATTTCTCATATATGAAAGGATTCATCTGATATTTATGAAAAAATTTAGCAAAGTCAGCAAATATTAATATTTTAAATTTTGCTTGTTTCCATGCATATAATTATTTTTCTTCTGAAAAGAGTACAAGGTTTATAAATTACAATATTCTATTTTAAAGAATTTTTTTTTGGTCGGGGGAGAGTATAAGCATAGGTAGTAGAGGGAAACTAGGTTAGGAATCAAAAAACTGAAGAAGCCAGATTCTGTCTCTGCCACACACCTTTGCTGGATTTTGACTTATTCCTTAAATTATAGGAGTCCTAACTTTTCTACTTTTAAAGTGGTATAATCTGAACTTTAACTCTTTAAGTCATAGAAAATGCCCCAATGAACAGAAAATAAATAATAACTGCTTTTTTAATAAAGTTTTAGCTAAGTCACATTGCTTCAAGTGCAATGCACATAGTTGAAATATCACCATCTAGATGAAAAAATGATTATACAGATTATAGGTAAGACAAGTAGAATGTTAAAAAAAACTGTAAAGTTATCTAGTTTTATTATTTTATTCATAATTGTTGACAAGTTTTATGATTTTTAACCTCATTACAAAGCAGTATTTCTTTTTTGTTTTTAAATCTGCTTTATTGAGATATGATTGACATTCAAAAAGCTGTAGATATTTAATGTATATAATGGGATGTGTTTGGAGAGAAGTGTACACCTGGGAAATCATCATCACTATGAATGCCATAAACTTGTCCACCATCTCTAAAAATCCTTCCTCCTCTTACTTTCCTTTTGTGATGAGCACTTAAGATCTATCCTCTTAGCAAATTTAAGAATATAATACAGCACCGTTAATCATAGGCCCTTCATTGTACATTGGACCTCCAGAACTTATTTATTTTGCATTAATGAAACTTTGTACCCTTTTACCAACACCTCCCCATTTTCCCATCCCAGTAAGCAGTATTTCTTCATTCTACAGAAGTTCACATTGGCTGCAATTTATGTAGGTTGTAGTATTTAGGGCCTGTGGACTTACTGAAAGGATAAAATACTTGGCAGATTTTTAGAAAAACTTCTTAATTATATAACTGCAGTTTATATTTCTTTTTTTTTTTTTTTTTTGAGGCAGAGTCTTACTCTCTTGCCTGGGGCGAGTGCCGTGGTGTCAGCCTAGCTCACAGCAACCTCAAACTCCTGGGCTCAAGCAATCCTTCTGCCTCAGCCTCCCTAGTAGCTGGGACTACAGGCATGCGCCACCATGCCCGGCTAATTTTTTCTATATATTTTTAGCTGTCCAATTAATTTCTTTCTATTTTTGGTAGAGACGGGGTCTCGCTCTTGCTCAGGCTGGTCTCGAACTCCTGAGCTCAGAACGATCCGCCCGCCTCAGCCTCCCAGAGTGCTAGGATTACAGGTGTGAGCCACCGTGCCCGGCCTTGCAGTTTATATTTCTTATACTTTATACTTTTTTTCTGAAAATTTAAGGTAAGTACTCTTTCTCTAATTTTTATTTTTATTAGTTATCTAACTTTTTTTTAGACTTTCCTGCCTAAATATGTCATTTTTTTAAAACCTTTGGAAAACTGGTAACATGCAGTGTAGCATTACCACAAACAGGTTTCTGTGTTTCATTTGCATCAGAGTTCGTGACTATGTGAATGTCCAGGCTAAAACTGGAGCAAGACACTAACTCTAGGATCTAGGCATATTACAGTAAGGAAAAGAACAGTGGTCTTCTTTAACCATATGTATTTTTTTCAACTAGTTGACACAAATTTTTACTGTTTTAACCACCTGTCTGGTGGTCCACTATCATACACTTAAAATGGTAGTATATGGTTTGTACTTTATTTTGTTGCTATTAAATATGAGTTGTTCTTTGTATGAAGCTAATTTACTTTGAGTTCAGTTCATAGTTTGGTCTCTTGAGTGCTAATGTAATAAATTGAACTAGCTAGCTAAGTGAGGATTCTTTGATTGATTGATTCTGAAGATAGAAAATTTTTGGAATGAAATGAAAGGTGTAATTTAAAATTTCTTTATAGCCTACTTTGCTAGATCTCAGTAAAATAAAAATATAATGCATATATTTCCTTTTGGGCGCTGATCAGGCTGTTTGAATTAGCCCATACCATTTGCATCTCCTGGTATTTTCTGTATTTTCATCTTCAGGTAAGTTTAATCCTTGATATCATTTTAGTGGGAAAGAAAAAATGGTTGACTCAAAAAAGTTTTTTTATATCCTACACGGCACTTCATTAACTTTTTTTTGCCTTTGTGTTTTTTTACCTTCTGAAAACACAGGTTATCAGAACTGAGTTACATAAAAGATTCATTTTGGATTTATGTTCTAAGTAATGAAGTCCCTCCAAAGTTTATTAGATTATTAGATTTTTTTTTTTTTACCTTTGTGTAGCCGCCAACTATCGTATGCAGCATCTGCAAAAAGGATGGCCATTCAAAAAATGATTGCCCAGAGGATTTCAGGAAAATTGATCTAAAACCTCTACCACCAATGACAAACAGATTTCGAGAAATACTTGATTTAGTATGTAAAAGATGTTTTGGTAAGTCTTTTATTAGTACAACTACTGGGCCTAGAGTCTTTCTTTGATATTGAATATTATTTATTTATTTTCTAATTTAAAAGCAGGTTGCTTACATTTTGTTTTGGTAGAGGTTTTTGAATAGTTTGGAGACCCAAGCACAGATATTTACTAAATGTCTGCTATGTACAGGGGTCTGTCATAAATGCTTTTAAGGAGCTTAGATTGTGGATCTGAGCTAATATGGCAGCTATTAAATTTAAATCAATTAAAATTTTGAAAAATTAAAAATTAAGTTCCTCAGTTATATTAGACACATCTCAAATACTCAGTAGCTGCATGTGGCTAGTGACTATTGCATTGGACAGTCTACATAACATTTCTGTCATTGCAGTGCTCTTGGACAACAATATTCTATCTAGATGGATGTACAAGACTATGTAAATTGCCATAATTGGAAGCAGAATGTGTTACATGCTATAATAGTGGTAAATAAAATGCAGAGTAAACAATTAATTTTAACTGGGATGGATTAGAGCAATCAGGATTAATGATGTGGTATTTGAGATGGACTTTGAACTGCATTTTTACATAATGCATAAAAGCATAGAGTGTATAATTTGTTTGAGGGAATAATTACCTTTGATTTGGTAGGGTATAAGAAAGGCATTAGAGAGATATAAGCCTATAAAAGTATTTTGGGGAAAGCCTTGCATGCCTTTACTCAGCAAACATTTATGAATTACTTGCTGTGTCCAGTAAGATAAAATTTCTGACGTCGTAACATTTAGCGCTCCATGGTAATCCCTCCCTTCTACCCTTCCCCATCACCACCTCCTACTAGGCAACCACTTATCTGCTTTTGTCACTATAGATTAAATTCACATTTTCTGGAGTTTTGTATAAATGGAATTACATAGAATGTACTCTTTTTGATCTGGCTTCTTTCACTTAACATAGTTATTTTGAGATTCATCCATGTTGTTGTATGTATCAATGGTTAATTCCTTTTTGTTGTTGAGCAGTGTTCCATTGTATGAATATACTGTAATTTGTTTATCCATTCACCTGTTGATCAATATTTGGCTCATTTCAAAATTTTGGCTGTTATAAAGAAATCTGTTGTGTACATTCATGTATGGGACTGGATATGGACATATGCTTTCATTTCTCTTGGGTAAATACTTAGGAGTGGAATGGTTGGATCACAGCACATTATTTTTTAGCAGCTTTATTAAGATATAATTCACCGCATTTGTTATTATTTATTCAGTCAGTTATCTCAGTGTGGACTCAAGGGTATTTTATACTTTGGGTTATAATTGAATACTGCTTTATGTTCTTGCTCATATTATTTCAGATTTGGCTAATGGAACCTCTTTCATTTGGCTTTTAGGCCTGTTTTACATATACCCACCAGTGTGTTTGGGATTTTTTGTTTCTTTATTTTTTAGCAATTCCTCACTTTCTGGCACTATAATATGCTTTAGGCTCATCATGTATATTTTCTGCCCTAGTCCTAGAATCAGACACTTCTCCAAGGAGCCCTGGTTCCTTTTGTTGGAGAATGGTATTCGAATCCAAGATCTGAACACTACGTGTGCTTGATATTACTGGGGTGTCGTTGCTTTGGGGCCCTCTTAGAGCAAGAAAATATGTATATTAACCCATATATATTACACTTTTCTATATGTGACCATCTTACCTATATTAAGCTAAACATGACTTTGTACTGAATCTCTAATTCTAATCCATTATAATATGGCTCATTCTAGCCTCTTCTTGCTTATCTTTAAACTCCCACTCCAACAGTGAGATACTTGGTTCCTACCATCTACCACCCATTTATTGTTCCATTTCAATACGTATGTATAGCAGCATCAGAAGTGTTAACCCATACCCCTGTGGGAAACAACTTTATCAACTAGAGTAAAGTGCTTATATGTAGTTCCTGTTGCCCTTAGTCTTACGGATTCCACTCATTTTCAAATTTACTAAGGTCAGCACCTTTTCCCCCACTCCGTTGAGTGAAGTTGTTTCATATGTTTATGATATAGTTAGATTCTTCTGTCACAGTCTGCATAGATCTCTCCTGAGATCCCCTGACCTCCTGGATAGGTTTTTAAAATTTGCATACATTAAGGCACATTCTTTGCGCTGCAGAGTTCCGTGGGTTTTGACAAGTGCGTTGTGTCATATATTCACTATTAGAGTATCGTACAGGATAGTTTCACCTCCCTGAAAACAAATTTCCTGTATTTCATTTATTCAACTCCCCCTCCTCTGTAACCACTGATAATTACATTTATTTTTTAAAAGCTGATTATTAGTTTAATTCATTATAGCAAATTCTTAATAAATTGCTGTTTTGTTCCTATTACTATATTAACTTTCGGGGATGAGTCTGGAACAGGAGATAGGAAAAATACTTTGTTCGTAAGGAATGTGTGGTCTTATTTGGAAAAATAAGATGAATTTAAATGAAATAACTAAAAAACTGAAAGAACAGTATAAAAACAGGTGCTGGACTGTGGCGTGCAGTTTGGAGAACTAAAGAGATGGAATTAAGAAGAGAGCATTTAAGGCTGTGCTTAGGCAAAGCAGTTTATATGGAAGATATGAATCTTGACCAGGCAGTTGAGGGAACTGTTAGATTTGAATGGGCCTGGTCCCTAATGTACAATATCAATATAGTCTGAACAGAGGGGAATATAAGCATGGATATGGGAGAGAGTTGAATGTATGAAGAAAACAGTATTAAATAGTTTGAAGAAGTAAATACATTTGTAGATATCTCATATGGAAAATGATCATGTGAAGTGTACATAGATCTTTAAAAATTATTTTTCTGCTGTCCCTCTGCCCCTTCCCCAGTAACATTTATGGTTTGAAAGTCAGAGAAGTCAACAAATAATGAAGAAATTGTAAAATTTAAAAAGAAATTAAAATTTAAAAAAACTGTAAAATTTTAGGATAAAAACTTGAAAATATTTTCCAATTCTATTTTCCTTACTTTTCTTTTTCCTTTTCTCTTCTTCTTTTTTTTTTTAAACCTAGATGAGTTATCACCACCTTTCTCTGAACAACACAACAGGGAGCAAATTTTAATTGGCTTGGAAAAGTTTATTCAAAAAGAATATGATGGTATGTCATAGGTTAAAAATTGCTTTTGTTACTATAGTCACGTGGTTTTGAGTTTATTTAAAAAATGCTTATTGAATGTTATGTGTTAGGTACTATTTTAGTTACTGGGGGATACTGTGCTAATAAAAGAGGTGCCTTCATGAAGCTTGTATTTCAGAGGGGGAGACAGGTAGTCAGTCGACTAACAAGTATATAATATTGTATCATCAAATAGTAAATGCTGTTAAGGTTCAGGAGCTAAAAATATTGAAGTGAATGGGGTATTATGATAGCTTTCTCTGATAAGGTGGCATTTTAGCAGAATCCTGAATAATATGAAGAAGAAAGTTATATGAATATCCAAGGAGAGAACATTGTAGAGAGAACAAAACCAGATTATATCTGGCATGTTTGAAGACCAGCCAGGAGGTCAGTGTAGCTAGAGTGGAGTATTAGAGGTAGACTTTAATAGAAAGATGAGGTCAGAGAGGTGGCCTAGGGATTGAATCCTTAGGTAGAAGGACTTTGAATTTTATTTTGAGTGCCAAATGAGAAGCTTTTAGAAGGTTTTTAACCATCAAGTGACATGATTTGAGAGAACAGATTGTAGGGCTGTAAGAGTAGAAGCAAGCAGAACATTTAGGAGGCTGTTGTGTAAGTCCAGATGAGAGACAAAATAGTGATTTGGAGGAGTAGATGAGAAGTAGTCAGATTTGGGATATATTTTGAAGGTGGAGCCAACAGAATTTGCTGATACATTACATGTGAGAGAAAGAAAGAAATCAAGGATGATTTCGAAGTTTTTGCTTTAATAGTTAGGTGATGCTGTTCAACTGAGATGGCAAAGATAATAGGAGGAGCAGGCTTTTCTCATGGGAGTGAAGAATCAATAGTTTCATAGCCAAATATTTAATAAGTAAGGATAAACAGTTGATTTATAATCAGAATGTATTTGTACTTAAAAAAAATGATCTGTTACGCGATTCCATTTTTTATTATATTTGTTAGTATATAAAGTATTGACCAAATCTAAGTCTCCATTATATTTAAACTTGTGCTCATTTTTACTTGCTGTTGAGCATAGCTTCTTTTGTGTCTCTCAGTTTTCATTGAAATTTCAAGTAGGACATCAGAACTGGATGAGAGGATTAAGTTTTGAAAATACCGAATTTGTTATCTAAATGTGTAATCTATGTAAGTATTAAGAGGCCAGGCACCGTGGTACATGCCTGTAGTCTCAGCTACTCGAGAGGCTGACATAGGAGCATCACTTGAGGCCAGAAGTTTGAGGCTGTTATGAGCTATTATTGCACCTGTGACTAGCCACTGCACTTCAGCTTGGACAAGATAGTAAGACTCTGTCTCCAAAAAAATTTTTTAAAAGTGAAAAAAAAAAAATAGGAAAAAAAATCCAAACCTATTAAAACCATACTTTGTTTGAAGTGGTAGCTGTTACTGAATGATACTTGAGTGTGAAGGGATAACCCTGTCCTAATTTTTATCAAGTGGATTAATGACTGTATTTTGGAAAAGAAGTAATTCTGTATGCTGCAGTGCTATTTGTAAACCTACTTGAATTATGCCCTGAAAGAACTAATTTATTTTTAAGAGGTCAGTCCCCAATATTGATCTTAACTATTGGTAGTGATGTTGAGAATGAATAAAAGTAGATGAATTTATGAGATAAGTCAGAAGAAACTAAAGGTTGTAGTGATTGTTTAGATGTAGAGGTTGAGAGAGAAGTGTTAAGAATTGCACCTATATTTCTGATTTGGGGCAACTGGATGATGATACAATTTGCTGAGAATAGGGATTATGGAATAATAATAGGTTTGAGGTGAAGTTGATAGTTTTGCCATGTTGAATTTATGATGTTTATGGGAAAGTGGAAAAAGCAGTTGAGTTATCAGTGTGGGAACTTGGGCAAAAGATCTGGGCTTAAGACAAGTTTTTTAGAATTTCTCAGTGTATCTTCCAGTGGTAGGTAATTCAAACCATAGAAGTGGACAAGATCACCTTGTGGTAGACAATAGAAGACTCTTCTTCTCTGCTAATTATAAGACTTTTGACTTTTGTTTTCCTTTGCTCAGAGAAGGCAAGATTGTGCTTATTTGGCTCTTCTAAGAATGGATTTGGATTTCGTGATAGTGATCTGGATATTTGTATGACCCTGGAAGGCCACGAAAATGCAGAGGTAAGAGTTAGTGCTTGGAAAGGGATGTGGAAGTTTTATTTTCTCCCAATGATGAATCTGTTTTTCTTTTTGTATACAATATTGATAAAAACGATGTCATTCTTTGTATAAATATATTAATAAAATAGCAGTTTTAAAATATAAAAACATTAGCATTATCAATTTAGAAGACATTCAAATCTTAAAATAAGTAAATTTACTGATTCAGTAATTTTATAATGTAAAAGCCATGTCATTGAGCATTACAAGTGCTTTGTAATGAATTTTGGGAAAAACTTAATATACCATAAAGTTGGAATTGTTTCATTAGAACCAGTGAGAAGCTGGTGCTTCAGTTTTGTGGTAAACACTGATCTCACTTACTCTGTCTTTCTATATCTCTTCTGTTAGGTGATGTCTTTGTATCACTATAGATAGTAAATACAGATGGTCATCTAATTTATAAATGGGTTATGTTCTAACAGTTAATTGTAATTTTTGGCCACTTACACACAATTTTTTCCATAGAAGTAATGTTATAAATTATATTCTAGGACAGCTTTTAGAAACTCATTTTGGGTGGGAAGGGGAACTAACATTTATTGAGTTCCCAGTATACACTTTTACATACATTATCTCATTTCATTCTTACAACCACCTTCGAGGTAGGTATTATTTCCCCCATTTTACAGATGAGGAAACTGAGGCTTTGAGAGATAAACTGACTTGCCCAAGCTCACACAGCTAGTAATTGTTGGAGCCGGGATTCGTACCCAGGTCTGTCTGACTCCAGAGTTATGCTCTTTCCATTGTATCTCACTGCCTCTCTGTAATTTTTTAACCCATAATGTAGCTGAATATAGTACTAATAGTATTGTAGAACCTAACCGCTACTTTCTGAAATTGAAAGCTTTCTGAGTTCCACCGTGAGATGCCAGGAGCAGACCTTCCCCCAGTGCAATTTCAGCAGTGAGAATGGGTACTTACGCTTTCCTCCTCTGTGTACCAGGCCTTAATAGTGGGAATGAGATTGTCCAAGCTCCAGTGAAGAAAGGGACTGATTGGACAGGGAAGAAGTATCTGAGGTCTTCCTTGCAGCAACTAGAAAAGGAGGGGATTCTTGTAGATGTTCAGTCCTTTACCAGCATAGCTATTTGTATTTATGTTTCAAAATCAGGGACTGCTTGCAAGATTGGGGTGAGGCCAAGCTTCTGGCATCTGTAGTGGTGTCAGTATAGCCTCTGTTACTTTATAAAAGAATTCAGCAGAATAGTGTGCTTTGCTGAAATAGTTCCTTCAAAAGATGTTGAAATTGTTAGACCTGGAGTAAAGATGGCAGTGACACCAGGTGGATCTTTATTTCTGGCCCTAAGAAGTTGCTTCTGGTGTTACTATCTTCCTGTTCTATAAAAAAACTGAAAAGTTGCAAATATTTTATGTCTCCTTAACTTTTACTTAGTGCTATTACTTGGAAAGAGGCTGCCCTTGTCCATTTTGAAGAGCAAGAATTGAGGGAGTAGGAAATGATTTTTACCCAGGGAGAAGGTTAGAATTTTAGGTAACGTCTATGTAAAATTTAATGATCAGACTTCTAATCTCTAAGGGTTTGTATATTACATATTATATAATCTGTGCCATTCATATGGGAAAGTTGAAACAATAAAAAAGAATAAATTATTTTCTTTCTGATGAGCCATAATTGAAACTTTAAAAATTTAGCATAATTATATCTATGTATAATAAAAAGAAAAATTACCTCTTTTGTTCTTTTTATTGTGCATGAATTAGTAACTAATGATTTCCTTGAAATCCCCAAGTTAAGCTGCTATGGCTACTGCCATCTTGTAGCTACAAGGAGCATGTCGGGGGCATATGCAAAAGTGACTTACTAATCACCACTGGGATTGATGTTTATATCCTTCAGCTTAATCCAGTTAACTTATAATACCATTATCCTCCCTGTTCCTTGCATTATGATTATCATTATCATACCAACTTTCCTGTCTCTGGTTTTTAAAGAAGTAAGACATTTAAATTTGCAGCGGTAAGAATTTCCTTGGAGAAATAAGTGCTGGTAATAATAGAGTATCTTTCTTTTCTTCATCAGCTTAATAATAACAATAATAATAAATAGCTCACAGATTTAAAAGCTTATTTTGTGCCGGACATGCTGCTGAATGCTTTATATACATGTCTAATGTAATCCTCCCAACAACTCTATAGGGCAGGAGTTTTTGATTATCTTGATTTTATAAAATATAGTGTGATGCTCAGAAGGGTTAAGGGTCTGGGCAGTCACACAGCTAGTCAATAAAAGTATTGCCTTTAATCTTGATTCAAGATTTGAATCCAAGTTTGTCTAAATTCAGACAGAGCCTATGTTCTTAATCACTATACTGCTTTGTCTTCACCAAACCCATCTCTATAGTTGTTTATTCTCTTACTGAAAACCATATTCTTCTCCTGTCTTTGTGCTTCTCAAACTTTAATTTGCATGTGAATTCCCTTGGGATCTTGTTAAATGCATATTTGGATTTGGTAGACTGGGGAGGGGCCTGAGATTGTGCATTTCTATCAAGTTTCAGATTATGCTGATACTGTGGGTCTGTGAACCACGTACTTTAAGTAGCAAGGTAATGTAGAGCTTTATGGCTAGAAATTTTAAATGCTAGTATTGAACGCTTAGATTGAAGTAGAATTTGCACAAGGCCAAGTTGAGTCAGACAAACTTTAATTTATTATTTATTTGTTTTGTTTTTTAGAAATTAAATTGCAAGGAAATAATTGAAAATTTGGCAAAAATTCTTAAGAGACATCCAGGTATGAATCTTAAATATTAGCTTTAAAACAAAAGAAAATATTTTTTAACATCATGAAAATTATTTAACTTTCTGAAGTCTTTTATTTTTTTGAATAGGTTTAAGAAACATTTTGCCTATAACTACTGCCAAAGTGCCTATTGTAAAATTTGAACACAGAAGAAGTGGGTTGGAAGGTGATATCAGTTTATATAATACATTGGTAAGTTTCTTTTTTATAGGCCAGGTATAGTTTACACTTTTCATTTCAAAAGTTTACAAATTACTGACTATGGCTTTATGTTAAAAACTTTCAAATGTGAGCAGTATAAGGAAAAAGCATTTTATCAGTCATCTTGATATTTCCTTCAGATTGAAGGTTAGTTTTTGACTCATTAATAGGTGTTTTATGTTTTACATTTATATATTTTTTATTTGGCTTGTATCTTTTTATCTGATTTTTAAGTGTGATTTTAAAAAGTTTGAAATGTTTTCAAATATGTAATTTTTTTTCAGGCTCAACATAACACAAGAATGCTAGCTACTTATGCAGCTATTGATCCTAGAGTGCAGTATTTGGGATATACTATGAAAGTGTTTGCTAAGGTATTTATGAAAAAGTTAATGATCTGCTTTGTTATATTACTCATGATAATTAAAGTGAAACATACTGATGTCAGACTTGTGAAAAGTATTGTCTCAGTTTTGTTTACCTGAGCTTTAAAAAAAAGATACTATTAGATGGGTTGAATTGATACCTATTGGGGTAGGGCGATTCTTAGTCTTTTTCCTGTTGTGCTCTATTCCCATGTGCAACTTACTATACGAGTCAGTTACTCAGTAGTAAAATTTCTCAGTGCAGTGATGATTTTCATCCCCAGGCATGGGAGTTGGCATACCATTCTAGTTAAGAATCTCTGGGTTAGGAAATGTTTGGGTTTAGTGATAAATTTTTCTGACAAGAAAACAAAACAATACCAATAAAACCTTATGCTTCTCCTATTATAACACTTGTTATAACATTGAATTCTGTTTTCTTGTTCTTCTGCTAAATGTGTAAACTGCATGAGGGCAGGGACCTCTGTTTCTTTAGTTCATTGTAGTGTCTGCTTTTAGTAGCTGCTCAGCAAATAGTGAATTTTATGAATGTGTTAGTGAAAGAATTTTAGTAGGAGAGAGACTTGATCAGATTTTCACTTCATAAAGCTTACTCTGTCCAATAGGAAAGCATATTTGTTTAGATATTCCTGTTTCTGGATAGAGAGTATCTTAGAGAAGAAAAGCTTGCAGGCACAAAAATACGTGTAAGACTTGATACAGCTACTTTTTAAGATTTACCTCACAAGATACCTCCAGCATGACAGTTTTGTTATAACTACTTGGAGTTTGGTAATGAAACTAAGTGGCTTGTGTCAGAGAAACCATCCGTTTTCCCTTTAAATACAGATATGAGCTAAATCCTTGCTCAAGGAGAGCAATCTCTGAGGATTCATTTAGGTGGGTTTTTTTTAAATTTAAAATTACTCGAATATCCAACATATTCACGTCTTCAGAATTCAAAAGATCTAAAGGGGTCTGTGGTGGAAAATGGAACAATCTCCCTTCCACACCTGTCTGCTAGCCAATCTCCCTTCCACACCTGTCTCCTAGTGTTAAAAGTTCCTCTGTATCCTTCCAGAAGTATATTATACTAGTATAAGCAAATACATAGATTTCCTACCTCCTTTGTATTACAGATGTAAACACACTGAAAACATTGTTCTGTACCTTTTTTTACTTAGTAATAGATCTGGGAGATCATTTCATATTAGTATAAGAACTTCCTGTTCTTCTCTTTTTTTGTAAGAGACAGGGTCTCACTAGGTTGCCCAGGCTATCCTTGAACTCCTGGGCATTCCTTGTTCTTTTTTAATGGCTGCTTGCTATTACATTGTGTGGATAGTTCTGAATTTTTTTAACCTGTGCTTTATCGATGAACCTAAAATTATTTCTAATTTTTGCTATTACAACAATGGTGCCATTAAAAAAAACTTATTTAGTCATTTCACACATTTTTTGGCATATTTGCAGAGCATATTATTAGAATAGAATTGCTAGGTTAAAGGAAATGTGCTTTTGTAATTTTGATATTGCCAAACTATTCTTCATAGAGTTTATACTAATTTATGCTCTCACCCACAATTTATGAGAGTGCCTTTTCCCCCCACACCTTCTATAAAAGTTTATTGAACTTTTAGATAGTTGTCAGTTCAATGTGTTAAAGAAGTTGATGTGACAGAGTAATCATTATTTCTGTGTGGAATAAGACCCTGAAGTTTTATTTTCAATATTGTGGTTTTTTAGCGATGTGACATTGGAGATGCTTCCAGAGGAAGTTTATCTTCATATGCATATATCCTTATGGTGCTGTACTTTCTGCAGCAGAGAAAGCCACCTGTTATCCCAGTTCTACAAGAGGTAGGTATTTAAGAAAACTATAAAGGAGTTTTTGTGAAAACATTGGATCTAAATACAGTGGATTTTGCTCACTTCATGTCATCATGAAAGATTTTTCCATCATTAATGTTCTACATTTTCTCCTCCATTAATGCTATAATTAAACAATGAGCCTTGCTGGAAAATTTATTATGGGGGAATAGAGACTGCCAAAAGAATATCAGATGAATGGAACCATTGCTTTTGTAACATTTTTGAATTTTACAGTCTTAGAGTGCTATGGATGATTGTGAAGTTCTTGTAGCCCGCCATGAACCCATGTATTTTATAGTCTCTTAAGATGCAAGTATATAAGTTTCTTCTATTTAGAGTATTTTCTGTCTTCCTGCCTGGCCAAGAAGTTTGATTTATTCTTACGCATACTTTGGTCAACCTTGTGAATTTTAGTTGAGAACAAGCCCGAGGAAATTATTCCTCATCTCTTCTAAAGTCATGTTGATTACATTACATTAAACATAAGAATGTGCATTAAAAGAAACAGATCATACTCATAATCACTGAGAATTTTGACCATGAGTCACTGAGACTTCTGAGGTACTTCATAGAGTCCTTTTTTGTAGCCAGTTTATAGTCTCTGAAATAGAGGGAAAAGGGTTCTAAATCATCCATCTGTTTTTCCTGATTCTTGGTTCAAAGTAGATTTATAGGCATTAGGGAGAATCCACTTTTAATTTCTTAGAAGGGCGACTATTTTGAGGTAGGAGACAAGCATCAGAATTGTTTGGAAAAATCATATATTCCGATTTCACATACAGTTTTATAGTCATGGCAATGAATAAAGTCATGGCCAAGTGTGTTAGCTCACGCCTGTAATCCTAGCACTTTGGGAGGCCGAGGCGGCAAGATTGCTTGAGGCCCAGGAGTTCAAGACCAGCCTGGGCAACAGTGAGACCCTGTCTCTACAAAAAATAAAACATTAGCCGGGCGTGGTAGCATGCACCTGTAGTCCCAGCTACTTGGGAGGCTGAGCAGGAGGATTGCTTGTGCCCAGGAGTTTGAGGTTGTAGTGAGCTATGATGACTTCACTATACTCTAGTGGCCTGGGTGACAGAGCGAGACTCTGTCACAAAAACAAACAAAAAAAGGAGGCTGGGTGCAGTGGCTCATGCCTGTAATCCTAGCACTTTTAGGGTTGAGGCAGGAGGATTGCTTGAGGCTATGAGTTCAAGACCAGCCTGAGCAAAACCCTATCTCTGCCAGAAAAAAAAAGAAAAAGAAAATCACAAAATAACAAGCCATATGGTAGGTGTTGGATGGCCTTAGTAAGTTTTAAAAACTTCTAATGAATACATGTGATTTTAGTAGCATTTCCTTCCCTCTTTTATGTAAACAGTGTAAGGGAAATAAAAAAATTAAATATCCTTTCCTAACAGAAAATTTTAAGTTGCTGAATCTATGTTGGGTGATATGTTTGTGTGTGTGTGTGTGTGTTTGTTTAAAGTCTTTCTTTTTTTAGAGCAGTTTTAAGTTCACAGCAAAATTGAGAGGAGGTACAGAGATTTCCCGTATACTCTCCGTACCTACACATATATAGCTGCCCTGCCCTCATTATTAACCCCACTGGAGTGGTACATTTGTTAAAACTGATGAGCCTACATTGACACATTATAATCACCCAAAGTCCACAGTTTACATTAGGATTTACTCTTGGTGTTTTACATCCTATTTACATTGGACAAGTATCCATCATTATAGTACCATATAGATAATTTTTCACTACTTTAGAAATCCTCTGTGTTCTGTCTAGTTATCATTTTCTCCCCTCAATCCCTGCTACCACTGTCTCCGTAGTTTTGCCTTTTCCACAGTGTTGCATAGTTGGAATCATACAGTATGTAGCCTGTTGGGATTGACTTATATCACTCAGTACTATGCATTTAAGGTTCCTCCATGACTTTTCATGACTTGACAGTTCATTTCTTTTTAATGTTCAATGATATTTCATTGTTTGGATGTACTGTAGTTTATTTATCCGTTTACCTACTGAGGGATATCTTGGTTGCTTCCAAAGTTTTGACAATTATAAACATTTGTGTGCAGGTTTTTGTGTAGACATAGTTTTCAACTCTTTTGGGTAAATACCAAGGAGTCGGATTGGTGGATCGTATGTAAGAGTATGGTTAGTTTTGTGAGAAATTGCCAAACCGTCTTCCAACGTAGCCATACCATTTTGCATTCCCGCCAGCAATGAGTGAGAGTTCCTGTTGTTCCACGTCCTCTCTAGCATTTGGTAGTGTCAGTGTTTTTTACTTTGGCCATTCTGTTAGGTGTGTAGTGGTATTTCATTGTTTTAATTGTATCTTCCTGTTGACATGATGTGGAGCATCTTTTCATGTGCTTATTTGCCATTTCTCTGTCGTCTTTAGTGAGGTATATGTTAAGGTCTTTGGCCCATTTTTTTAAGCAGGTTGTTTTCTTACTGCTGGTGAGTTTTAAGAGTTCTTTGTGTATTTTGGATAATAGTCCTTTATCAAATGTATCTTTTGCAAATATGTTGTCCCAGTCTGTGGCTTTTTTCATTCTCTTGACATTGTCTTTTGCAGAGGAGAAAATTTTAATTTTAGTGAAGTCCATCTTGTCAATTATTTCTTTTATAGATACTCCCTTTGGTGTTGTATCTAAAAAATCATTACTATAATCAAAGTTAACTAGGTTTTCTCTTATGTTTTTATTTTTATTTTTTTACAACCCCTCCTTACTGTGAGAATTCTCTTACGTTGTCTTCTAGGAGTTTTCTACTTTTGTGTTTTACATTTAGGTCTATGATCCATTTTGAGATAATTTTTGTGAAGCGTGTAAGGTCTGTGTCCAGATTCATTTTTTTGCATGTGGATGTCCAGTTATTTCCACACCATTTGTTGAAAAGACTTACTGCTCCATTGTATTGTCTTTGCTCTTTTGTCAAATATCAGTCTACTATATTTATGTGGGTCTATTTTTGGATTCTCTCTTCTGTTCCACTGATCTATTTATCTATTCTTTTACTAATATTTGATTATTATAGCTTTATAGTAAGTCTTGAAGTTGAATTGTTTCAGCCTTCCAACTTTGTTTTCCTTCAGTGTCATGTTGGCTGTTCTGGGTCTTTTGCCTTTATATAAACTTTAGAATCAGTTTGTAAATATCCACAAAATAACTTGTGGGATTTTAATTGGGATTGCATTGAATCTGTAGATAAAGTTGGGAAGAACCGACATCTTGACAATATTAAGTCTCCTATCAATGAAAATAGAATATCTGTCCATTTATTTAGTTCTTCTTTGACCATCAGAGTTTTATAGTTTTACTCATGTAGATCTTGTATGTATTTTGTTAGATTTATACCTAGATATTTCATTTTTTGGTGCAATGTAAATGGTATTGTGTTTTTAATTTCAGGTTCCACTTATTCATTGCTTGTATATAGAAAAGTGATTGCATTTTGTATATCTTGTGTCCTGAAAACTTGTTTTAGTTGCTTATTCATTCTTGGAGTATTTTTGTCAATTATTTTAAGTTTTCTATATAGATGATCATAAAGGGTATTACAATAGATACAGATGAAGAGATGTACAGGGTGAAGTATGGGGGATGAGACATAGAGCTTCCATGCCCTGTCAGGGTGCACCGCCCCCCAGGAACCTCCTCTACATGTTCAGCTATTGGGAAGCTCCTCAAACCCAGTCCTTTTGGGTTTTTATGGAGGCTTCATTATGTTGTAGGTATGATTGATTAAACCCATTGGCCATCAGTGATCAACTTTAACCTTCATCCCCCTGCTCCTCCCCAGAGGCTGGGAGTTGGGACTAAAAGTCCAAACCCTCTAATCTTGCCTCTTGTTCTTTCTTGTGACCAGAATGCATCCTGAAGCTACCTAGGGGCTGCCAGCCACCAGTTAACCCTTTTTGCATACAGAGACATCTCTTTGGAGATTTTAAGGATTATAGGAGTTGCGTGGACTTCAGTGGGGTTGAAATCCAAATATATATTTTATATTATCATAATTACATTGATTGATTTTTGAATGTTGAACCTGCCTTGCATACCTAGGATAAATCCCATTTGGTCATAGTATATAACTCTTTTTATACATTGTTAGATTTGATTTGCTGATATTTTATTGAGAATTTTTTCATCTTTGTTCATGAGAGATACTGGTCTGTAGTTTTCTTTCTTTGAAGTGTTTTTGTCTGGTTTTGGTATTAGGGTAATGCTGGCCTCATAGAATTAGTTAGGAAATATTCCTTTTGTTTCTGTCCTCTGAAAGAAATTGTAGAGAATTGGTATAAATCTCTCCTTAAATGTTTGATAGATAGAATTCACCAGTGGGCCTATCTAGGTCTAGTGCTTTCTCCTTTGTAAGGTTATTAATTATTGATTCAATTTCTTTAATAGATGTAGGCCTATTCAGATTGTCTGTTTCTTCTTGTGTGAGTTTTGGCAGAGTGTGTCTTTTAAGGAATTTTGGTTCATTTCATCCAGGTTATCAAATTTGTGGGCATAGAGCTTCCATGCCCTGGAAGTTCATAGTATTGCTTTATTATTCTTTTAATGTCTGTGAGATCTGTAGTGATGTGCCCTCTTTCATTTCTGATGTTAGTAATTTATGTACTCTCTCTTTTTTTCTTATTTACCCTGGCTAGGGGTGATATATATGTTTTTTTGTTTTGTTTTGTTTTTGGCCAGCTTTTGCAAACCAGGGGTGATTTGTTTTTTAACAAGGTTGTTCATGTAGGATATTTAAAACTTATTAATTAGGCCTGCCAAGGCCAATATCACTCTATATTAGTCTAATTGTTGTTTAGGCTTTACATTTGGGGATTTTATGCATGGTTCTTCTAGTAATATCATTTGCCACTTTGTCAGAATATTATGATTAACAAAAATGGATCACAAATTATGTTTTCATGGTGGTTTGTCTGTGTTCTCTCATTACTCATGGATTAGGAGTCTGGGGTAGCACAATGTAATGGAAAGAGCAGGGCATGATATTTGGAGCCAGAGAAAACTAGTCAGAATCCTAATTCTGACCTTGTGGCCTTTAACAATCTGCCTAACCTCCATGAATCTGAGTTTCATTATCATTAAAAATGTAATAGTAATATATAGTAATATTATTTCAGTGTCGGTATATGGAATAGAGACATTGAATGCCTTTGAATGTAGTAGATGTGCATAAACAGTGCTTTTATTATTTTTACTATTACAATTATCGTTATTAGCACCATTATTAATATTATTATTAGAAACATATAGGTAAGATTGCCATATTCAACTTCAAAAACTCTCCTGTTATCTGCTTAATAGACATATGCTTAACAATTGATAAAATGAGAGACAGTTCATGGATTGTTTTCCAACATAATGAGCTTTGATTGTGGAGGACTTTGTGATACATATAGATGGATGATACATGGATTTTTGTTTCTAGTCTTTTTTGGTGTTTGTCATGTGGGACCCCATTGTTCATTGCTCTGGCATCATTTGAGTATTGATCATTGGAGTGATCATCTTTTTTTTTTTTAATTTCAGCATATTATGAGGATACAGATGTTTAGGTTACGTATGTTGCCCTTATCCCCCCTCCTCCCCGAGTCCAAGTTTCAAGCATGTCTATCTCTCCTATGGTGCGCATTACACTCTTTGTGTATGCATATACCCGTCCCCTCCTCCCCCTCCCCCCTCCCCCCTTCCCCCTGCCCGACA
>RJWJ010018282.1:0-31821 GCA_004363605.1 Indri indri | reverse complement strand
TGCTTGCCCCTTTTCACTGCCTTCCGGGGGCCTTACGGGTTTCAGGGAGAAAGGCAAACAGGTGCGCGACCTGTCGGAATGAACTGGCAGCTGTGTCTCCTTCAACTGCTTCTTTCCTCAATTCGCCAGTAAATCTTTCTTGCATTTGCTTGTCTGCCTACTGTTCTGCCTTTATTTCTCTCTCTTATGTGCAACTTCCCTGTGATTCCTTTCCCAGTAAAAAGCTTCTTAAAACCCTATGACATAGTACCATAGAAGCAACATTTCATTGCCAGCTTTCTCAGTCCAAGTGGCCTGAGCTAATCATCACATGTTGTATGGAAATTAATTAACTTTGTCTCTGTTATTACGTTTTAAAATACTTTATGGTCCAGTGTTTAAAACGTTAAGTGTCAAATGGAAATGTAGTCAGGTTGTCAAGAAAAATAATGAAGAGAAGGCAGCACTCAGGGAAGAGTTTAAATCTACAAATCTCCATGTCAATGCTCACCAGCAAAGACCAGCACTCATGCACGTGTTGTTGAACTGTTGGGTTGGTTTATTAATCTTTGCAGTGAGAAGGGACACACACCATGGGGGAACTTTGGCACATTTTAGTATGAAAGAGTTAGAAACAGTTGTTAAAGCTTTTTCGTTGTGTTAGGTGACTTTTGAGGCAGTTTTAAGAAAGCAGGGCTGTGCTCTGGACTGGCCGCTGTCCTGGAGCAGGGCTTGTTCCATGACTGGGTGTGGTAATAACTCTTGTCTAGGAGGAGGGAAGACTGGCCAAAGCCAAAGTCACAATTGGTAAACAAGCAACCCATCAGCTAGAAGAGGGGGTTTTTAGTATTTTTTTTTGGCTTGGAAATGTTTATGTTTTATCAATGTTAGACATGATGACAGACCTGCCTTGTTTTGTCCTGATCCTGACATTTAGCACCTGGCTGAGCCAAAATTCCATCTCAATATTTCTGGCTTCAAAACCACAGTTTGCTAATTGCACATACAGCCATGAAAAGAGAGAGGTGCGGACCATGAATCTGTAAATAATCTTCTGAAAGGTTTAATCCCGCAGGAAATGGATCTCTAACTTCATAATGTTATTACCAGCAGAAGAGATTACCCGCCTGTTACATTCAGTTGCCTTCCAATAATTAATGCACTTGAAATGATGTCATAAAGGTATTAATAACTTCAAATTCCCCAAATAATCTGCCAACTCCTCTGGTATTTATTACCAATAAACAGTGACATTAGAACTTTAAAGTCAATATTTTGAACAGTCTAAGTTGATGTCAGAAAAGTTAGCAAAGAAATACAGTTATAGCTTTTCCCTTAAGCTACTTTTGTTCTCATTAGAGGAGAAATGTCTTTCATATGGAAGTCACCCCAGAAAAAATCCTGCCAGCCCATCACAGTATCATTTATAATGACCTAAGTAAGACACAGCCACCAAATTAGGCAGAAGCTACTACGATTCAAGGTTTCTGGGTCTCACGGAGGCAGCCTTTTCTGTTACTTTGAACAAAGTTCCAAATAAAATAGAACCACTATTCTGCAATTACCTTAAATCACAAAACTATGATTTACATGAGATTATAAGTGTAGTGGAAAGGGCATAGTCTTTGGATCAGAAAGACCTGGATTCAATTCTGCAAGGTTTCTTGTTTTTGCTTTTTGTTTCTCATAGATGGGTAAATTTTGGCAGAACAAAATGATTTTTATAAGCACTAGTTTCTAAATTTGTAAAATAAGTTTAATAATGTGCATCCTACAAGGTTATTATAAAATTTAGTTGAGGTCGAGTCCACGATGCACCTAGTAAGAGCAATGGCAGCCACGAAGGCCTGCAGGATAGACGGCGCGTCTCCTGCACGGCTGCTGTCTCTCTGTACTCTTCTGCTTGCTGTTATTGCTTGCACCAGGCATCTGCATTAGTCCGTTTTGTGTTGCTATAAAGAAATAGCTAAGGCTGGGTAATTTATGAAGAAAAGAGGTTCATTTGGCTCATGGTTCTGCAGCCTGTACAAGAAGCATCGTGCCAGCATCTGCTTCTGGCGAGGGCCATGGGAAACTGTTACTCATGGCAGAAGGCAAAGAGGGAGCAGGTGAGGCACATGGTGAGAGGAAGTGGGGAGAGAGAGAGAGAGAGTGAGAAGTGGTGCCAGGCTCTTTTTAACAATCAGTTCTCGGGGTGAGGAATTGAACAAAAACTGACACATTGTGATAAGGAGGGCACCAAACCATTCATGAAGGATCCACCCCCATGACCCAAACACGAGGCCCCACCTCCAACACTAGGGATCAAATTTCAACCTGAGACTTAAACAGGACAAATGTCCAAACTATGTCATCCTCCTCCTTTATTTCTATCTTTATCATCACCATCGTCATCACCGTCATCACCATCACTGCCCCTCCATATTACGTTCGGGCTCTATTTGAGGCCCCACCCTAACACACTGTAAGCACGGTCACACTAATCCTTGCTACGCAAACGGCTATGAAGTAAGCATGTTCTGCTCAAGGTCATCGAAGTCAGAATAGTTCAGTATTTCACCATTATCTCCGTAGCTTGTAGATTTCTTCCCCGTGACTTCTTACTGTTGGGCTATCCCAGAACTCTAGCACGGATCCTTTTCTGCTAGATCGCCCCATCCAAACTCACCGCATCACCTGCCTTGCATCTCATGGCTTTATATTCCATCTGTACCCCAAGGGCATGTATGTTTGTGTATGTATCCCAGCCCAAACTACCCCTCAACTTCAGGTTTGTGTCATGTAACATCTCCTTTTAAATGTCTAACGTATGTCTCAAAAGTAATAATCTGCCAGTAACCTCTGGAAATCCCCAAATCTGCATAATTTACTCTACCCTTCAGTTTTTCTTGTTTTGGTTAATGGCATTTCCATCCTCAGATCAGGCCAAGAATTTTGGAATCACCTTGACTCCACTCACACTCCATCCAAGCTTTAATAGTCAAAAGGCACGCGGGATGGGACACTTTCTGGCTATCCACCAGGTCTGTCTTCCAAGCCACCTTGAACTTCACCTAGACAATCACAACAGTGGCTCATGGGAATCCCTCCTCCCTCCCGCAGTCTCCTTCCAGTGCAGTAGCTGTTACTGTGCTCAAGTCGGATACCATGTCACCCTCCACTTATACCCTGCCTGTGGCTTCCCATTTCAAACAGAGTGTAGGGATATTCACCTTTGTAATACAAAGTTGTCTGAAAAACCCCAAGAGTCACCTCCCCAACTTGCTGCCATTTCACTTGTCTCCCCAGCCCTAGATCTGGTCCCACTCTGCTGGCCTCATGGCTCTGTCTCAAAAGCCGCACATGTATTTTCTGCCAGGCCCGTGGCACACGCTGTCTTATCCCCTCTTCTCCTGGGTACCTGCGTGGACCTCCCATCCACCTCCTTTTGGCTTCTGTGCACATGCCCCCTCCTCAGTGATTTTCACGACCACTATGTTTAAAACTCACAGCACGTGCTCATGTCGGCATTCCCCCATCCTACTTCCCAGCCTTAGTGTTTCCATAGCACATATTAACTTTAATATTTTCTATATGTTATTTATGTATGCATTGGTATTCTGTCTCTGCCCTACTAGACTGTAAGGACCATAAGGTAAGGATCATTCACTAGTAGATCCAAAAATCTAGAACAGTGCCTGACGATCCACAAGTGTGTTTTAAATAAAGGGTGCTTGTTTGTACTGATCACTAGCTGAGGAGTTAGTGTGGACATG
This sequence comes from Indri indri, assembly GCA_004363605.1. Lineage (NCBI taxonomy): Eukaryota > Metazoa > Chordata > Mammalia > Primates > Indriidae > Indri > Indri indri. The sequence goes on along the minus strand of RJWJ010018282.1, from coordinate 28,087 downwards.
GACACACGGGGAACCACAGCAGCGGTGTGAGGATGCAGCAAGGTCATTCGATGTGTGCTCTGGAGAGAGACTGGAGAGAGATGAGGAAAAACTGGACATGGAGAATCGAGATGAGCATGCCATTGCACTAGTCCAAATGAGGGCGTGACCTAAGTCCAAAAGTACAAAAATAGGAATGAGTTCAAGACCAACTATTCAGATATTAATTACTTAGATGATTTGTTAAGTGGTTGGAAATAAAATACAAAGAAGATGGAGAAGATACAGTCATGGCATGGTTTCAAATCTTAGGGATGTTGAAGTTAGTGTTGGCATTAACAATATTGTAAGCAACGAATTTATTAACTTGTCAAAGAATCAGAGGAAATGTTGCAGATATGGATAATAGAGACAAATTCAATATTAGGCAATGATTTTACACAAGAAGTGATTTTTCCCTTCGGAGGCATATGAAAATATATGGAGACAAGTCACAACTAGGGGTGACGGGGGAGTGCTACCAAAATCACTATGCTGCAATGCACCCACCACGAATCTACACCCTACAAAGACTGACATGGTCCAAAACGTTAGCAGCTCCCAGGTTGAGAAACCCTGGTGTTAGGCATGCTGAATTTGAGATACCTGCTAAGTATTCACATAAAATCCCTCAAAAGTCAAATCTGGAATTCAGAAGAGAGGCTCTTTCCAGTAGCAGTTTAATATTCGTTGATGATGTGTTTCTGATGGCAGTTGAAAGAATAGTTACAATCACCAAGAAAATACCATTTGGATAAGAAACCAAAAGCAGCCTTGGAAACATACTCGCGTGTGTCTGGATCATTACAGAAAGCCAGTTGGGCGGAAGGAGAGAAAGTTTGGATGAAATGGAGGAAGGAGGCGGGATAATAGTTTGAGGGGAAAGAGTTGAAATGATGGGAGAAATTGTATGTTTGTTTCTCTGTTTGAGAAATGGGGCTGTGGTGAGGACTGGGCAGGACGTGAGGCGCAGTCGGTCGCAGGAGTGACTCTCCCAGCGGTGGGTCCCAGCCAGTGAAGCCGTGGTGGCACCATGTCCAGGATTGACAGGGCGGCAGCAGAAGTCGCTGCCTGAGGTTCTGCGCAGAATATCAGAGGGACACTGTGGCGCAGGGACGAGAGAACCCCACTGATACGGGAGGGGTCCTCCCTCCATCTGCTAGGCCTCGTCTCCTCTTCTGTGACCTGGTGAAGACTCAGGTGCAGCTCTGCGGCCGGGGCCAGACGGGGTCCTGCACGTGCAGAACCCATTTCCCCCAAGTCCCTTCCCACGTCCTCCCCTCCCAGACTCTGTGTCAGTCCCTTTTCCTCAGGCTTTCAGGGGAGGTTTGGCCACTCGCAGCCCCTGGCAGGAGATCAGCAGATGAAAGAAAGAGAGTTGAGGATATTTCTCCCTCTTGTCCCCTCCACGGCTCCAGCATCTGCTGTAAACTCCCCTCAGTCCCTCTGGCCTCAGTTAGGGACACGCGGCTGTGTCACATGCTGGTCCCCCACTGCTGGCTCCTGGGCTGCAGTGGCCCCAGGTCCTCCCAGCCTCATCCCTCCCCAGGTACCTCATGGGCCTCCTGGAGGCTTCAGTGTGGCCCTGTGTGCTCTCCACATCTCTGTCTGCTGTTTAGACAATCACACGGACCAAGTCCTCTGCTTTCATCAGTTCTAGGATGTCTAGTGACCTAACCAGTACTGCAAGTGAATGATACAATGATGCAAAATATACCCTTTGTGGGTATATTGAGTTGGCAATATCAACAGTAAGTCCAGGTGACAATGTGTAAATTATTGAGGGCTCGGCACACATCTGATGCCGGCATGACACTTAATCAACAACAAATGATGAGTTTGTCCCTGAGTCGTGCATGCTTTACATGTATTTGTATAAATATAGCTCACGCTACATGGGAGCCAACAAATTGTTTAAATTAAGAGACAATGGTTCCCATGTATAGATTCATGAAAATTATCTGTCTTGAGTTCCCATATAGAGGATTTCACAGATAATATTTTTCAGCTTCTACAAGTTCAATTCCTCAAAGGATGTTTCTTACAAGGGCATTCAATAAAAACTGAGAGCAGAACACAGGGTTTTGCCAGAGAAAGCTGTTTCTGTACATGTGTAAATTAATTTGGTCTAGGTACATTTGTTTCCAATGTTGAAACTGAGTACAGCGAGGTTTTCAGAAAACGTGGAAAAAGAGAAATTTTGAACATTCTTTCCTAAGTACCTGAAATAGCAACAAAGTTGGTTTGTCAATAAAAGAACCGTATGTAGTCTTAGCCAATTTTCCCAAAGCCATTAATCTCATATAGCCTAATTCTTTCATTGCTGGATTCAGAAAATGAAAATAGCTGCAATAATATCTTTGAGAATAAAGACTTGATTCTGACATCAAAGAGAAATTGGAGTGAAGAGGTTTTCCTATGGCCTGCTCCCCAGATGCTGGTTTCCTCCAGCCCACAGCCATGAAAGGGCCACGACAGTTAAGCAGGAGGGAGCCTGCCCAATGCACAGAGGTGGCATGTGCCAGCTGCTGCACAGCTTGGACTCACCTGAGCCTTTTTATAGTCTTTCCACTTATCAAAAAACACCAGGAGGTCAGGGACGGAGGAGTAAAGTAAAACATCCCCAATGAAGATGAAGAGTGAACAAATGTTCTTGTTTTTCCTTTTGATTCTCCCGATTTGGTAGAAAACCCCACAGATTAGAAGTCTGATGTCTCAGGTATTGTGATGGGCTCAATGCTTGTTTCCCCTTAAAATTCATGTGGTGCAATCCTATTCTCCACCGGGATCATATTAGGAGGTGGGGCCTTTGGGAGGTGATTAGGTCATGAGAGCGGAGAGACCCTCGCCCCTTGTAGCACATGAAGACACAACAGGAAGGTGCATCTAGGAGCCAGGACATGGGCCCTCACCACATACCAAATGTGTCAGCTCCTTGATCTTGGGCTTCATAGTCTCCAGACAGTGAGAAATAGATGTGTGCTGTTCAAGCCAACCAATCTACCGTATTTTAGTTGTAACAGCCCAAGTCGACTAAGGTATTCTAATTCTCAGTACCCACTAGTTTAGTTCCTTACAATGGGAAGACATTTGATCTCTTTGAATCTATTTTCCCATCTATAAAAAAATGTCAATAAGAGGTTCAGACTCACCTCAATCACTTGCAGTAAGAATCAAATAAAATGTGTAAAAAAATTTTGTTATATACACAGTTTTTAAAACTGTGAATAATCAATATGAATTTATGATACTAAAGAGAGTTATGTTTTTTGGAGGGGTAAGATTTTCCTGAAAGCATCTATCTGTAAGATTCTGGCCTTGGGCAAACCTGCATTCAGGTAACCTCAATGTCCTGTAATTCTGTGTTTTTCCCCCGCACCAATTACCGTACCCATTATGCACAGTGGACAATTACCCAGTTATGCTTCATGGGTCTTGAACAACAGATTTAAAGCTTACGAACAACTTTGTTAGCTAACTATCACCAAGGAGATGATTATGCAGCATTAGGCAGCACAATTAAAGTCTACTTGAAGAGGTGGAATAAAAGCTTTTTCACTCTGCCCTTGCCAGCACTTGATTTTAGCATCTGTGATTTTCCATTACAGTCGATTAAATAAAAAAGAAAAAAAAAAATCCCTGATGAGGCCATGGCAGGTATCATATGTGTGATTGCAGGTTTTAGTGATTGTACCATTAATTGGAGAAAGAAAAGGACCCTGAAACCACAACTGGGAGAAGGGAGGTGATGATTTCATATTGCTTCAGTGGGACATCGTGGGAGTGGGGAGAGCCATGCCCCCACATCATGTTCCCATGCTCCTGAAATGAAAGCTAAAATCAGTGCAGGGATAATGGAAACAAGGTGACTGTGCTGCTTGCAGTGGTACATTAGGTCCCAGAGAGAACAACCCATGCCTTAGCACTGAATGTGTTTGGTGGCGTTTTTCTTGAGGCATCTGCATGATTGCAGCAGTGTGCAGATGAACATGAAGCAATTAGACATTTATCCATTAGGTCTAAGCTGTCATGTCTAATTCTCCATCAATGCACTTGGCCCAGCTCCTTGTGTTGGTGACCAATTGGTTGTCCTTTGTAGCTCACTGCCCCCTGACCCACGCCAGCCTCATGTGACTCTGGCAGCCCTTGCGTCTCTAAGGAAAGACCATTCCTCTGTGCCCTGTCCCCTCGAGTCACTTGGTCTTTGCACTGAAGCTCTTAATCCATTTGAATCAGGACTCAGCAGAGCCTGGGACCTAAGTCCCCACCACACTGGTTCCACTGCCCAGGGAAGACTGCTGGGGTCCACCTCTAGTGATGCTCCAGGAGCCTCCAGCACTTGCATGTTTTAATTCCACTGTCTTTCTCATTTCCATCTCGACCTATTCTCATTCTCCTCCATTTCTTCTTTGCCTGACCTCTCTATCTTTTCACAGCCGCGGGCATCTTCCCAGATTACAACTATGGGTCTCCGCGCTGCTTGTTGGCTCCATGGAGACTTTTCTTATCCTGTCGACTCTTCATATTGTATTCTGAGTATCAGCTCTCATCACCTCCCCCAGGCTATCCCCAGTCTGGACCCAATCTTTATGGGTACCCTTCACATGCAGGACCAACATGGGGTTCCTTAAACACAGTGGTTTGACCACAAGGACGAGATTGGTGCAGTGATAAGTGTCCTGGCCCAGGAGCTGGGGAGTCTGAGTTCTAGTGGGAACTCTGTCACAGATCACCTGCACACCAGGCGGCAGATGCAGCCTCCCTCTAGAAGGCATTTCCCTCAACTGCAAATGGCAGACCTCTCCTGTCTGTTCAAGTTCTAATGATTTTAGATTCTCCATATACGGACCTAGAGCTGAGAAGAAGAGGAAGGGAACTTTCACGGCACAGCCATCAGGACCATTTGCATTGTACCAGCTCATGTCTCTGTCACCAAGAGGGAGAGACCCAGGCCATCAGTGAAATGCACAACATTGGCAACCTAGAAATCACTTAAGAAGAATTGAGCCCACTGAGGCAGCCCAGGAGGATGGACTGGGATGTCAGCAAAGAGAAGAGAAGGATCATCCCCTGGCTAACGCTAACAGTGGCTGAAAGTACTGCCCCAGCGGGGTGCGAGAAGAGCCCAGAACACGAAAGGGAAGAGAGAAGGGCGATAATGAACAGGAGGAGAGAAGGAACACAGCGAGAGTGCAGGCCGCCTGGGGACAGGCAAATGCGTCACCGTGCTTGAGGGAGGATTCAAGTGACAGTGCCCCTGTCACCTAAGTCAGGGACCCACAAAAATGAGATCTCGGAGAGGAGGAAGGTAGAAAAAGTAAACAGAAACTGAATTCAGTGCTGTGGGCGCTGGTGGCTGGGGCTGGGGCCAGGCTCACACCCCAGCTCTCCTGCCTGCCACTGTCTGAGCCCAGCAAGTCCTCCACATCAAAGGCAAACCCACATCAGAGGTTTGGGGCACCGAATGAGCTAAAGCATGCACAGTCCTTATAGCTGTGATAATCGTGAGGCCTCGGGAGGCCTCTCCAGTCAGTGACAGCCAGCCTCCCCTCCTGCCCCGGCAGCTGGGAGCTCTTCCCTCCAGCACCCCTTGTTCCTTGCTCTCCCTCCCGGCATTTTCTCCCTGCCCACTCAAATACTTTTCTCTGCCAGTGCAGTGGCTGGTTTTCTTTTCTTCTTTCTTTTTTCCACTTGTAGTAACTTGCTGCACTTTGGGCATCTAATAAAACTCTGGACCTTCTGTAAGAAAATTCAGATATGCAAATATCTGCAAAATTTATACATGCTAACATGGAAAATGATCCCCTTGACCTATTCCTGTGGTCGTGAGGCCTGTTTTCAAATTACTCTTTTTCCATTCAGCTTCTTTGCCCATCTTTCTCTCTTAAGTTCCACCCCCACCGGTGTGGGCCATAGGAACCTGCTGTCTGCTCTCTTTGAGACCCCAACCTGCCATGCAGCACACGTGGGGCATGTAAAGAAAATGTCCCTCATTCATACGTGTTCCCCTGGATGGGCACACAGGGGTGGGGTCTGGTCGTGTTGGAAGGAACGAAAAAATAGGATGACAGCGTCAAGGTATTTGCCAAAGACAAAGGACTCTAAAACTGAGGCATGGAATCATCTTCAAAAGTATGTATGCCCAATTCCCATCCTGGCCCCCAAACTCTCAATAAAACATGTGCAGAGCAAATGGTCTCGAAGTGTCCCCAGTCAGTGGGACGCTTGCCTGGGGCAGGCTTGCTGGTGACGTGTCTGTTGCAGTTTGCAGGATACCTGCCAAAAAGGATAGCTTTTGTTTTAGAATAGGACTCAAAACAATCCTCTCTGCCAGTACTTTGGTAATGGTACCCATTGACTTCTGAGGATGCCCGGAATTTGTAAAAAGGAGGCCATGTTGGTCTACTCTTTCCTCTGACAACAGACAGAGCTGGGGGTCAGCATGGGATACTGAGCCAGCGCCTACCTTCTTCTCCCTTCTGTCTCCTTGTCTGTAAATGAGAGCCATTAGTGCCCACTTCACCAGGATGGCGTGAAAATGACATGAGATTGCAAATGTAAGCATGGGCTTCCAATAAATGCAGACTTACTCCCCCAGACTCCTCCCCCAGCCCTTCCTCCACGTGACTAAGCAAGTAACGTCCTGTCCTTCTGTCCTGAGTGGGTGCTGAACGTCTTCGTCTGGCAGATTGTTTGATTAAGCATTCCGTGAAGAGGTGATGCCACAATGCTCATTACTGGCAACAATTAAAACCCACTTACAGAAAACGCTGTTTTGCAGTGGAGGATTCTAAAACCTTGTGATAGTAGAACAAGATAAACAGGAACATCTGCTCTCAGCATAACATCCATGCTCATAAACCAAACATTCTCCGTTGTAGAGATCATTATCCAGAAAGGCCCTCCTGATATTCCTTGTCTGTGTAAAATCCCCTCAGCACGTTTAGTGTACTCCAATTTTCCACTCCCGTTCTCATTCAATCTTCCTCTTTCATAATCTATTTCGCTTTTGTTAATAACACAGAGTATAATTTTTAAGGCCATAAAGGGACCATTGTTGCACTCCTGTTATTGTTTATGCCAATGGAGCACTCAATTTTGTAAATATACATATGCCTTAGAATTTTACCTCTCAATATAGGCTTAAATTTAATGTCCTTCTTTCTTATCACACATAAAGATGATGGGCTAAAGTCTTCAGAGTGAGTTTTTCCCCTTCTGTGATTTTGCTTCTTTCAAAAGAGGGTATTCAGCTTTAGAACAGCTAAATTTGCTGTTATTTGGACAAACAACTGTACTCGATATTGGATCAATTCAAAACACAGACTCCCCAAATCCAGGGTATAGCTGACACAATGGTCCATATGGTGAGCTTGATGCACTGAAAAAAGAGCACAATAGTTTGTGGATAGCCAGATGCATTGGGCCAGTCCAAGCCAATTAATGCCAAGTGAAGTGCCAAAATCCTTTGAATTGTTAGTAAAGTAAGTGCCATGTTTTCAGTGGCCTTTGATAAGCTGAATTAATGTAGCAATTATACTCAGGCTCTAGGGGCTTTTCTGTTATGCCTTTGAAACAGACGGAAATAACTGAATCTACCACTTGGGCATGCATTTTAATGTCTGCTCTTTGACCTTAGAGCTAATTAATAGTCCTAATTACTACCCATAATGAACAGGTTATAGCTAGACCATAAATGATATTCGATTTTGTTTTTGTTTTGTATTGACTTTGGGTTTCTTTAGGTTTATTCCTCCCAAACACTCGTTAAAGATCAGCCCCGGTATCTCCAATTCCTATGGAATTTTATTCCACCAGTAACTCAAAGGCAGCATGGGCTGGTGAAGGCAGCCCTGTTGGTGGGGAATTGGCTCCTCAGCCAGCGTCAGCAGCAGATGGTGTATTTCCCTCTGGAGAGAGCGGGGTCCAGGGCTGGCTCCTGGTAGAAGTTGTTATTTCTTAAAACAGATGTTCTGTTAGGAGAAGATGACTTCGGTGCCACTCTCTCATACTTCTTAGACTTTCTCCATCCAGTCAGCGTTAATTGGTAAGAAACTCAGAAAAATAAAAGAACTGCATTTCTCATTTTTTGCTACCCTGTCCTTAACCGCCTACTTCCTCCAGGCTTTCCCGAGGGTTTCGATCCCTTACTTCCTTGACCTTGGTGAGCAGCCCTCCCCACCACCTGCGTTATCTCAAGGCAACCCCCAGGCAGCTCCTGCTCCTATTTGCACTGGTCTTTCAATGGCTCTACAGTTTTTAAGATCCTCCCAATGAAGATTTGGGAAAAATGTATGAAAATGTAATAAAATTATTGGATGGAACATTAAAATGAAATCATTTCAAAAAAGGTGAACAGAAATATAATGGAAACACATTATTCCCATGTTCGCTAATAAAGGTGTTTATAAATAGATACGTGTATTGAATGGTTTCTTATTTTCCTGTTTTTCTTTTTGTTTTTCCACCTGTCAGAAAACTTGGTTCTCTAATAATGTACAGATTCTATTTCTAATTTTAGAGAGACTTCGAAAATATACGTAAAATATTATGCTCATATCATCTTTGTGTTAGCCTTAGTTTAGCCTTTGAATGACTTGATTTTTGTTCCCCGAGCAATGCTGTAGTTATCAGGGTTACAACCATAGCAATAAAGTACCCAAGGCATACAGGAAGCTACAGGAATCCAATTCTACAAAGGGATTTTTTTTTTCTGCAACAACAACTCAGATGTATAGTATAAGGTTAGAGAAAATTTCCAGATGAGCATCTCTGTGCCAGACCCAGACTCCACTGTGCGCATGTGCTCTTCGCAATTTGAACTTTTACAATGTGGAAAACCTTTATCATCTGTGAAATAACAAGTGAGATCAGCAGCTAATGATCAATTACCCATTTCAAAGAGTAGTGCGTGGCTCATTTCCGAAAATCTCTTAAGAGGTACAAAGCCCTTTTTGAGAGATCAGTCTAAGATGTGAGCACCATCAATGCCGGCTCTTATTTTTTCTGCCGGGGTATTCATTAGCAGTAACAAGGTCTGAAGCATCAAATGATTTTTGTCAAAGGTAGTGTACCGTTAGACTTTTCCATGAATTGATTGTAATCACCTTTATTTTGAACTCTAAATATATAATTTGGACATAAGTGTTTTCATCTGAAACCTTGCATTTTCAGGTTGTAAAAATCCACAAACTTCTGAGTTTCCATGTGCAGAGGTGTCTGTGTTCCAGGAACTGAGAACCTAAACTAAAATCTACTCATCAAGGAGATTAGCAAAAGATGTAAAATATCCCATTTCCATAGCTCTTCGTAGAGGGTGAGAGAGGAAGGCATGTTGAATAAAAATATACACTATGAATTATCAGATAAGTAATAAGAATCTTAGATTTATAAAATCTTAGGATTGTGAAAAATCTTGGAGAAATTCAAGTCACTAATTCTCAAACTCATTGTGGTGTGAGAAAGGGTTTGTTTTCTGTTTTATTTATTTATGTTTATATTTCAATTCAGTCCTGCAATTGCAAGGAACTGAGTTCTGTTAACCTGAATATGCTTGCAAAAATACCCCAAGCTCCAGATTAAAACATAGCCTGACCGGCACCTTCATTTCAGCCCCATAAAACCCTGAGCAAGGTACCCAGCTAACCCCTACCTGGACTCCTAATAAATTGTGATATTAAGTTGTGGACTGATACTTTCGTGAGTAATCATTCACTTGGGTGTACAGCACTGAAAAAATTGCTAAATTTCTAAGCACCCTCAATATCTGTATTTACAGAGTTTTGTACATACAGGTAACAAATAGTTTGAGGACTAACATTTTCTGTAGACACTTTGAGTAGTAGTATAAATACATTCTTTTAGAAACTGAGGCACAGAGTGATCACCCAAGCTGACCAAGGCCACACCTAGAAATTAAGGAGCATCTGCTATGTACTCATTACTGTGCTAGACAAGAACATATGTTAGCGCAGCTTCTCACAGCGGCCTGCAAGGCAGCGCTCTATGTGTAGACATGACAGCCGAGGACAGTGAGGCCCAGAAAGCCCTGAACCAGGAATGTGAGCCCATGCATCTCAACCCACACCCATCTGGCTGGAAGCCTGGCCCCACCTCGCCACATGCCCTCCCTAAAGGGGGGCTTGGTCTGCCGCAGCTCCCGCTCACTCCCTGTCCCTGACAGGCTCAGAGTTACACAGGCAAACGGGAGTGGGTGACTGTTATACGCCCCAGAAGTCCTAGAGTGAAAGCGTGTCTTGTTCTCGGTAATTAAAACACACACACACACACACACACACACACACACACGAGCAACATGCGCATATGTGCCCTTGGACTTCTCTTTGTCTGCTCTATCAGATGGAAACATTTACTGAGGAGTTTTAAATCACACCATTCTGCTTTTGCTGTGATAAAAAAAATTCACTGTTTCCCACATTTATAAGCTACGTTCCTTCCCCAAAACGTGTATGTGTCCATAAATAAGAAATGGCCCCAGACTTTAGAGAAGGGGAAAGGGCAAGAGTGAGTAAATGAGTCCTTTATATTTTACATCTCTCTCTCTCAAAATAAAGCAATGGACTACAGTTCCTTGTAAGATACACGTCACAGAAGTGCCTGGAGAGAGGAACGTGGCCGGGAGAATGATGGAGGGATGGGGACAAAGGCAAACATAGGATAAAGTACAGAGGAGAGGCAGCAAGCCCCCAATTTGCACAAGGTTTATGCAAATCTGTAGACTGAACTTCTATAGACTTCTATAGACTGAACCCCGCCCCCAATTCCAATGTTGAAATCCTAACCCCCCAACGTGATGGTGTTAGGAGGTGGGGCCTTTGGGAGGTGATGAGGTCAGGAGGGTGGAGCCCTTGTGAATGGGGTTAGTGCCCTAATAAAATGACAGCAGAGAGACCCTCAGCCCTTCAGCTGTGTGAGGACACAGGGAGAGGACACTGAACCAGGAAGCCTGGTCTGTGAATCGAGGAGAAGCCCTCAGCAGACTACCGAATCTGCCACTCCTTGGTCTTGGACTTCTACCTCTAGAACTGTGAGAAATAAATTTCTGTTGTTTATAAGCCACCCAGTCTTTGGCAGTCCAAACAAACTAAGGCTGTGACTCAGTAACACAAGGGAACCCATCAGGACACACAGGGGACATACAAAAATAGTCAAGAACTATAGGAAAAGGACCACAACCCTAAAAACTTTTTGATTCAGGAAATTTTGCTTTTCCTCTGATGCACATTACTATTTCTGCATAGTAACTAACAATAAAACTCGGGAAACAAATAGTGTTCCGTCTTCAAAGAAAGGATGTAATGGCTTTATCCTGCCGGTTACCGCCCTGCAGACGGTCTCCCTGGCCTCCTTTCTTCCGTCTGGGGATCAGCGGTCAGGCCCTCCTCCCTGGCTCCCGGAAGCCTGATGGGCCTGTCTGCAGGCAGTGGTTTTTCCATTCTTCCAAAATGTGCAGGAGATTGTCTGGTTGTTCTTGTGAGAAGAGGGGATGCGTGGAGCTGCCTCTGCCATGTTGTGATCGCTAGAGGATGAGTCTGAAGAGGAAGGGCAAAGACAAAAGGAAACGAAAGAGCAGAATCAGGGAAGAGTCTCCACGACGTCATCTGACCACCGAAATAATCGAGCTACCTCAAATTAGCTGGGAGTTAGGAATTGCCTTTAATTTTTAATCTATTTGAATTGGTTTAACGTGCAGCTGAAAACAAAATAGCTGACATCAAAACCCGGTGGACATCTGCGGCTCCCGTACGGCCAGTCCTGGGGGCACCCACGCAGGGCGCGCACGGGGAGCGTGGGAAGAGCCGGGAGGAGCAGGAAGGAGCGGTCTGCAAGAAGGAAGGCAGGACTCCGGGAGCTCACGAATGTGCGGCCCACGTATTTTCTGTCCTCCCCTGCTCCCAGGCAGAGTCCTCAAAGCAGCCTGTGCAAAAGGCCCCTCGGTGGTGCAGTCAACGCAGCCATACACCCAGTGCTATTTCCCGGCCCCGGTTTCTCCTGTTACAGCTGCTATGGGAAAAGTATGGGGGAAGCTTTGAGATAACAGGACACTGGGAAGGTGTAGAATAATGAGTAATTTCAGAGCAGAGCAGAAAGAGCACAAGAAATACTGAGACATCCTCCTGAAAAGCTGAAGAGCTGCCTTTTGTCTAAGTCCCCCCTCCCCAGCACCAGCAAGACTTCCGGAATCAGAGGCGGCGCCTCCCGAGAGAGTGCTCAGGCTTTCGACGGCCTCACATTTCCTCCGCGGAGCACTCAGGGTGACTTCTCTGTGGTGACAGTCCTGCTGGAACGGCTGAAACCTTTTCTGAATCTTTTTTAATCTGAAGCAATTATCCTCTAAGAATTGTACAGCATGTATCTTAAGAGAACCCTTGGCATTGCAAGCTCTTTCTAATTCTTCAGTCAGCTATTTAACCTCACCCAGAATCCGCAAGAGCAGTAAGGGTGCAAGTAAGATCAAAGAAACCTCAGTGCAGAAACATGGAAAAGACAAATGAGAGAACACCACCAAAAGCCAAGACTTTTTCTCAAAAAAAAGAAGCACTCAAAATACCAAGGGAGAGAACAAAGTAATTGTTGGTGATGAGAAAAAACAAACAACAAACAAACAAAAAGCCCAAAACATGGAAGTTGTGCCCAGAGAATGGAAAATTTTGTCTGAGATAAAAGGCATTTCTCTTCTGCTTTACCCTTTAAAAACGAGAACAAAAACCCAGAGGAGAAAAGCTGACAGAAGCTTTCATTATTTATTTAGAAATGTTTAGATACTTTAATTTTCAATGTTCACAAATAGCTGTTTTTAGAAAATACAAAAATTATTATGTAAAAATTATGGTCTTCTTTGCAAATGATTTGTTCTCCCTCGACACTGTTAATAATTCTTAAGTGAACCATTTTGTGCTTTAGAAATATTATCCTTCAGGTGAACAATGATTCATAAATCTTTGGCCTTTCAAACTCTTTTTCTTGTTAAACCCTTTTTCCCTGTCACACCAGCCATCCTAAGCTGAGTCCTAAAGAACACAAGCCTAATGTCATTATGGCCATTGAATTCCAGTAAGTAGATTTTCACCGACTTTTACTCCCATTTTTCAAAGGTTAACCGTACAAGACAGAGGGAGTCCCTTGACACTGGATGACCAAGGAAATAATTACAGCCATTTGGTGAATCTTCACTTTGAGTTCATGATATAGATCTAACTTTCCCACCAAAGCTTTGCTAATCTTTCCCTTGCTCATAACTTTTATAGACCCCTGGAGAGGCTCCCCTTCTGTTCATAAATTCCAGCAAAGATTTTAACTAAGGTCAGGTGATCTGTGCTCGCTGCTGCGCCCACACTGAGGCAGCACTAGATGTCCGGTCACAGACTCTTCCATCATGAGACTCAAAGCCTTGGGCCGCTGAAAGCCCAAAGCGTTTTTTAAATGCAGGAACTGAAACAAATCAATGGAGATGGATTCCAGAGTATGAAATGGGGTTTCCAGGACATTCCCTGAAAAATCAGGGAGAGTCTTAGGGACAGTGAAGTCAGCATGTTTTGCTCTGCCATGCATACAGTTTGTCATGCATTTCTCATGTAATAAGCATTTCTTAAGTGCCTTGTATATGCACACACTGCGCCTGCAGAACAAATCCCAGCACCCCTAGGAAGGCTAGCCAGCTTCCAAGCCTCGTCTGATAGCGTCTTCCTTCTTCCTCTCCCTTACAGTCCACGTTTCAGAACTGTCAGCACACCAGGTACTTCCTGCGTGTGCCAGCCTCATCCAGGTCTGTCTTGACAGCCGGATTCCTTTTTCGCACCTTCCCTGTCCCTCTGTGACCATTCACTCTTCCACCAGCCCAGAGCTCAGATATCTCCTCTCCAAAACTTTCTCCTATTGCGTTCTGCCAGTGAAGGGTAAATCGCTTTGTTCTTTATTCCCCCTTATGTTCCTTATATATATTTCCAAGCTCTTAAAAATATGGTTGTTCTCACTTATCAGGGTGTGTTGCTGCACCTCAAGGAGGCGGCTCCATGTCAGTCCAGCTCTGCTCTCATCTCCTGGGAGGTGACCCGGGCCCTCATCGCCATGCCTGGCTCGCTCTCCAGCTCTGCAGGGTCCCAGAGATGAAATGCTGTTCTCTGGAATCATTTGCTAAAAACAAACAAACAAAAAAGCTTGTCCATTTTTTTCCTATTGGCTTAAGTTCAGGACTGTTAAATAACATAAAACCCAGCTTTCACAGATTTATTTGTGAGAAATAAATTTCTAAAATAATAGTTACTGGCTTCCTTAAGTGTGACAATGAGTTTGTAGAGGGTACTTTTGCACCCTGGTCTTCTCCACTAGTCTGCCACTGTCCTTAGGAACCACACGCTTCTTGGGGCTAATACATGGTGCCTCCCCTCATGAAATGGTTGCAGTTCATGACTTTGACTCCTCTCTCTGTGGGAAGAGATTGGTTTTTGTACATACGTGTGTCCCCCGAACTTTACCCAGGGAATAAGGCGGAGTTGTTCAGTACTGACTGCATTATCTTTAATGATTTTCGAGCTGTACAGCTCGGTCTGCCACTGGAGGGTGATTTAGACATGTAGTAGTTATGATCCAAAATAATTATTTAAAAGTAAGCATCCCCAAGAGGTGGAATGAGCGTGTAGCTTCTCCCATCACTAAACTGGCGGTGATGAACTCTTCATCTACAGAGACAGCGATGTAGAAAATTTCTCCAAACTTCCAAAACAATCAAATCATTGGGGGAAAAATAAGTTAGCTTGTTTAATTTTCAGCTTGATTTTCCAATAATGAGTCAATATTTTTTATTCAGCCAGAATAATTGGAAGGTGTATTTTTTTAATACCGTATTTCTGATAGGAAAGTCAGCACTCTGGGAGATGATTACTTATCAGAATCCTACAGCTCCCCAGTCATGGAAGCCAGGTTTCCACCCAGCTCAGAAACAAGGTCCACCTTGATGGCAGCGGGAGCTATATCAGATATTTAGGAGGGGAGTAGCACAGCGGCAAGCTCACTTAGTTCAGGCCTTCAGCCTGCAGTCTCAGGTGCGTGTGAACACGAGATCCAGAGGCTTCAGCCGTGCTGTAACTTTGCCTTCCTCCTTCCCTCCCCACCCTCACCACAGGTGATCTGATTTCTATATTACCAAAGGCACTTTAATTTAACACACAGCAGAAATGTGAGGTTCAGGGAGATTTTTCTCTTTATTTTAGCTGAGTAAGCCTATGGTATGTTAGTTTGGATGAACTCAATTGAAAAAACAATTGGTTGCTTTCAGAGTGGTTGCACTTAAAGAATAAAAATTGACCTAACTTGGGAATCTTTCCTCAAATTTTATTTTGAAATGCTGGGGTTTATATGTAAATACATGCAATGCACATATACACATACATATGTATCTATATATGTATGTGTATACACACACATATGTAATAACAAAAAGACAACACATTGTCATGGGTAAATCCATGAAATCCCTGAAATCTTTTGAGTTTAGCTTCTCCCTCCTAGAACTATTGGATTCTTCAAAAGACAATCTGTTTTCCACTATACTTTATCCATCAGAATTTAATTTGTATTAAATACATTGTATAAACAAATAGGATTTGTCAAGCTTTTCAAGTACAAAATAACTTCCTAAAACTGAGAGCATTGTAATTTTCCTTATAAAATCTGTGTAATGTTCATGTAGTTCACATGGGAGAGCTAAGCAGTAATCCCCTGAGGAGAAAGTTCTTTGAATCCAAGGGATAGAAGGCAACTTCCTCTTCTGCAAAAATGGCAGTCTCTATATTCTAGAAGTTGTCTATAACAAAATGCCCCCTAGGAAATAGGAATAATTTTTCGGGCACCTCACAACCTGGAAAATGCCATCATCCAAAAAAGAAGTTGATATGATTGCTCTCCTCTCAGCAGCTCAGAGAACAGGAACTGTGATAGGAGGCATTCGTGGAAATAAAATGTCACCTGCGTCCTCAACAATGAAGAATAAAACTTACAGCATCCCTGCGTTGCAAAGGTCTGTTCAATATCCATTAAAAGAAGCAGCTGGAAAGACTGAAAGATGCTTGAGAAAGGCTAAGCTGAGCCAGGGAAGGTACACCCTCCCACAGCGTTTCTCAGAATGAGACCACTGGACACCCAGCTTCAGAGTCACCAGAGGTACTGATTAAACATTTAACTTTCTGGGTTCCACTGTAGACCAAATGAATCCAAGTAACTAAGGATGGAATCAAAAATGTGAGCAAGCTCCTGGAGTGCATCTTGTGGTCAGTGGAGTTCGGGACCCCAGCATCCCACACGCAGTCTCGGCAGCTATAGAAGAAGGTGGCAATAGCGACAAGAGCGCAGCGCAGTCTCCGTTCCCATGGTGAGGAAGGCGGCGCTGGACCACACCGGCGCCTGCGCCCCTGTCCTCCGTTGCAGATTAACCCCGTGCACATGCTGGGTGCCACCATTTGGTGCAGAGGATGAGCACAATCCAGAGAGAATGACCGCAGCGGGACAATCCCCAGCGGGAAAGGAGAGAAAGCAAGTGGTGCAGTGCCCCTGCAGCAGGAGGGGGCCCTCTCTCCCGACTGGGAGGAGCAGGAAGGAAACGGCACAGGGGTGGGCAGTCAGGGGGACAGAAGTTAGTGGGAGTCGATGACTTCTGCTTTCTCTGTCAAAGTAGAGACCTGACCACCTGTGGAAAAAGGAGAAGGTCTCAAGGGACGCTCTGTAGAGTGCTGACTGCAGAAAAATACCAAGACTGTGCCACAGAAACTCAGGGCGCCTAAGCACTCCCCGAGCCCGGGGCCGGGGAACAGAGCACCCTTATAGCTCTGGGGTCGGGGAGGCTGACGGCCCCGTGATCTGTTACGATGACTTTTCAATTAGAGGTGACAAGAAATTAATATATAAGATAGAGACTGATACCTGATAGTGTATACTTAATACTGATTGAGTGGAACAGCAAATAAATATTAAGGGAACGGAGACAATTGCTATAATATTCTTTTCTAGCGTCCCCACAGTTTCTGGGGAGCCTATTGAATATTTTATTTTATTTTATTTTATTTGGCTTCCACTTGAAGAGGAGCTTATTGCATATTTTAATCAGACTCTGAGCCAAGGATGATGTGTTTGAAGAATCTTGACTGGTTAAGGCCATTATTCACTGACAGTTTTTGTCAATGGTGTTAAAGTATTCCTCTCCATTAAATAAAATACAAACATTAAAGAGTAACACTTCAAGAATATTTTAATGTTTCTCATGGAATACCAGAACCATCATCAATCCTTTGAAGGCATTTACATAAAAATGCCATGACTAAAGTTACATAGGAAGAAAATTTTCCTATCTGCCTAATGTATGTGGTAGCAATTTTGTATAAAAAAGTGAAATACAAACAAATAAGAAGCTGAATGCAGTAACCCTGGTGGACAATTAAGGGCAAAAACCAGCCACACGTTTCAGAAAGTCCAGGATGAAAAATGACCCTATTACTTTTACATCCATGCTGTGCACCTGATGAGCCAATTCTAATTAAAAACAGACACAACAATATTTTTAAAGAATGAAATGAATTTTCAGTAACTACGAAGTTTACAAAGACTATAGAAATGAATTGAGAAAAAGGACAATCTATTGTCCAGTAAACTCTTACCTGTGTTTATGCTCTACTGAGCTTTCCTGAGAGAGTAAAAGGGGGGGGGGGAGAAATTAAAAATCATATGTTTGATTATTTATGCCTTTTGAACAGATGTCATATGATTCATTAAAAAGGAAATAGTCACATATAATTTATAGGTACTTGACGATGTCTTTAATTCTACTGAAGTAAACAACAAGGAATAGCATGTTCTTTCGAATATTGTAAGAGTCAAAGAAGTTCCTTATTGGAACTGGTCTCCTTTGTATGTCTGTAACACTGATATTCTACCTACAGGACTTTCCTTTAGGTGGAACATCTCTCCCTTCCTTCCACCCTCTCCAGTGCCTCTTGCATATTCTTGATGCATTTCATCTTTGGTAGTGACATTTAGTTTCTTGTGTTCTTACCTAAACTGTATACATATGTTCATATTCCTCTGCCTACACTCAAACTTTTGGTACTTCTGTACACATGTAAAGTCTCCTTTACTGCCAATGGTAGAAGTGGGAGCATTTCCCACTCTGGCTCTCTGCCAAAGTGCACCTCTGGATTTGTTTTCTCCACTGTCATAAACGACCCCTTAGCAGCTAAATCTAAAGGAAATATTCCAATCTTTACCTTGCTTATTAGCACTGCTTTGTTGGCAGCGTTGATGGAACCCTTTTCCTCCTTGATCCCCTAGATTTCGTGATGACAGGTTTTTCTGGGTTTCCTTTTGCTGTGGTTCTCCTTCTCAGTCTCTTGCTGTTTGATCTTCCCAAGGGTTCTGACAGTTCCCTTCTACACGCTGACATATCCTAAATCTACCAACACAGATTTTTCTCCTAAATTCTTGACCTACACATCCACCATTACAGGTAGATATTCTACAGGGAACTCAAATTCAATCCATCTGAAACTGACTTCAAACTTCCCCTCTTCCTACCCACCCTCCCATTCCACTCCTGCTGCTCTTTCAATATCTAGTTGTCAGCAAACATTCACTGAGAGCCTACTTTGTGCCGGATACCAGGCACTGTGTCTGCTCCCAACTGAGCAAAGTCTTCTAGGAGAAACTGGTCCCTAATCCCACTTGAGTCTTCTTTCCCAATCAGTCTCCCTATGTTTTTAATTCAGGCTGTTGTCGTCTCTTAGTTGGATCCAGACAATAGCTGTCTAACTTATTTAATCACTTTTAACCACTTAATAGAAACTCATGTGGAAATTTGCTTGCCATTGTGGTGGTGTTAGGAGATGAAAACTTCAAGAAGTGATTAGATGGCCTTTCTCTGGGAATGGGTTAGCTATCTCCAGAGTGTGGCTTCCTTTGCTCTCTTCCCACATGCTCGCATGCCCTTCCACTGTCCTGCCATGCTATGAAGCAGCAAGAGGCCCTCACCAGATGCAGCTGCCTGGTCTTGAACTCCCAGCCTCCAGAACCATGAGCTACATGAGCCTCTTTCCATGATGAATTACCCACATGCAGGCAATCTACTATAGCAAGAGAAAGCAGAGTAAGACACAAGCCTTTCATCCATGGTGCCTGTAGTCCAGTGGGGAAGGCAGACATCCAAAATAATCATAAGAACAATATAATTACAAGCTGCAATAACTGCTGCATAAAAAAAAGTAAAAAGAGGTTACAAAAGGGGAAACTTGCTGGAGGATGGGTGGGTAGAGACAAGCACTGAAGAGGTCCTGGCAGAGAGGGAGAAGCACATCTGGAAAGAGGGAGCTGCTCGTGCAAGCCTCTGAGGGGTGAGGAACTGATCACTCAGGGAGCCGTCCCATGCCCAGGAATGAGGGCCTGTCTCGGGGCAGACAGGGCAAGCACAGCTGGAGGGAAGTGAGGCCAGAGCCCCCAGGATGAACTGCCTACTCCCCAGGAGGACTTTCATTTTATCACAGATGCAAAAGGTGGCTCTTGAAGGTTTCGAGTGAAGGATAATTGTTCTTTTTACAATACCCCCAGGCTTCCACTTAAGGGATCTTAAAATGCTACAGCCATAATAGTTCTGTTGGGCAGCAGTCTGAAATGTCGGTTCTTGATGTGCTCTTGGCTGAAGAATGACCAGAGACATCAAAAGCAAGGTAAGCACAAAATGAGGATTATTGAGGAGAGAAAGACAGGATTATAGAGCAAGAGCAAGAGTAAGATACAGGTTTACAGAGTAGGAGCAAGATGCATTTGCTACAGATGATGAATGGACCTCTTGTCATAACAAAAAGTCCTTGGTCATGGTCTGGGGTCTTGTTTTATAGTGTCTGGATTGGACCCTCCTCGTGGTTCAGACGTCACCCTCAAACCACTTTGATGGGCAGTTGGGAGTTGTATAACTTGAGTCTTACTATGCATGCAGATACCTCATGAGCCACTCGGAAAGTCCATTTAGGCGGATGAATCACAATGTAGATTAAAGCTAATGACATGATAATTAGCCTTGGGTTGTCCTAGGTCACCTTCCAGACCACATTGTGCTGCTTGGCCCACAGACTAGAGAATCTTTTGCATTCTTTCGCAGTTGGCACACTAAGTTCTGATTGGCAGACTCGTAGGGTGCTCCCTCCTCACCCAGATGTAGCAATTGCCTGGGGTACCCGGCTTTGTCCCCAGCAGGGCTGGAGGTCCCTGGCTGTCTACCTAACAATTCTAGGGGAAAAGAGAAAAGGAACCAAAAGCAGAACAAAATTATTCAAGAATGTCTGAAAAAAATATATGATCAGATTTTTAAAAAACATAAACCAGAGTAGACCACAATTGAACATATCAAAGGTTAACTGAAGGAGCTCCTGAGGCTCTAAGAGGTGGGCCAGGGGCCACGAGACCCCCACCCACATCCCACAACAGGTGTTTCTCATCCTCCGCAACAGGGCAGAGGAAAAAGAACAGAGAACAAAAGAAGAGAATGGCAACCGGAGCACCACACAGACACACGACTCCAGTGTTCCATTGCTCTTGACCTTGGACTCTAAAGCAGATCCTACAGCCTTTCTTCCCCACCCAAGTCCTGAGAAGAGATCCTGCCCTCCCCACACCCCCCATCTTGCACAGGGAAGGAAAAGGAGAGGACTGCCCGTGTGGAAACAGACTGGCACTACTGCAGGGATCCCCCACCAGTCAACACCTCTAAGAGTGAGCCATCAAGAATCCCTGATATCTGACAAAAACCAAGAGCCAAAGAGATGTGCCAAGAGAATAACTGCAGAGAAGACTGATACAGTTCAGAGGCTCCTGCTCAGCATCCTCTGAGTGATGTGTTTAGTGTGTTGCATCCACATCAACAGCAGTGCCTGCTAGCTCAAACCAGCAACCCAAGACCAACAGGAGTTCTTGTAAATGAAGACCTATGATTCCTAAATGCGAATGAAAGCTAGTGCTACAGTAAATAGCAGAGCAGTGCAGGATTGAAGATCCGGAGGTGCAATGGGTCTTCAGTTATGCTAGCTGGGAAAGGGGAAGGAGAGGAAGAGGAAGAGGAGACACATGAAAAAATTCAGGCAAAATATAGAACTAGGAGATCCAGGTAAGTTTAAAAGGATTTCAGGAGCACAGTGAATATCTAAATGGAAGGAAGGAAATTAACAGAGAAATGTTGAGATGACATTTTCCTTGGTGAAAAATGCTGACTGTCACACTGAAAATTGCAGAGCAGCAAAAATAAAGGAAAAAGCCCAAGCCATCACCCAGACGCATGGCGTTAGGCCGGAGCACATTCAGTGGCCAGGGCTCAACAACGCAAATGACAGGATTTTGGCAAGTGAGAAGGCGCTTTGTTCTTTGCGGGGATTTTGCTTTTGTTTCATCATGCAACAAGAAGTCTGGGCTTAGCCGTGCAGCACTGGCCCAGCTGCTGTGGCCCACCAGGCAGCCAGGCTCCTTCCTACTTCCTGTCTTCTCATCCTTCCTCTCTCTTTCCTGCTCACCTCCCAGCTTGGTGCCCCCTTCACAACATGAAGGAGAAGGGTGATATGGCACCGGCTAGCCTTGGGAATGCTGGCACGTGCCACCTCCCCCTGCCAGGGGCCAGAGAGAGGTGAACCAGCCCCATTTTGGAGCCCTGCTCCAGCCTTGCTCCCCAGAGTGATCTTGAATACGCTACAGAACCCCACGGATGTACCTACCACAGAGGGTGGTTTGCTCAGAGAATGTTTGCTGTTACTGTTTACCTGTAAGTCTAATCACATTACTTGAGAAAACATTTGTTTCTGCAGAAAATAACATTTACAGAATTATGATATTATATTTTTCAGTTTTTATAACTGGCACATAGACAATGCAGAGAAGACATAATTATAGTTATAGAATGGAAGTAAATGTTTTAAATCTCAACAATCCAAAAATAAATAGTGTTTTGAATAAAATCAGCAGAGGGAGAAGACGTGGGGAGAAGAATTAGGGTAATAATGTCTTTGTCTTTCGTATCAGGGTGTCAGAACATATTGTAGAAAATTGGTGGATAGAATATAGGCATGAAATTTATTGTTTAGAATTACGTTTTCTGGAGAGTGAGACCTGTGGGGTGAGGGAGAAGATTAGAACTTTTTACTTTCGTGCTTCCTCTGAACTGTTTGATCTTATTTTAATCATGAGCGTATGGCAGTTTTAGGATTTAATAATTTAAAAATAGTTTGTGTTAGGTACAGACCCGAGAGGGTGACACGCGAAGCCTCATGTGTAGCAAAATACTGTTTATTTTGAGTATCTGGGTGCAGATGGGTGGGGCCAAAAGAGAGCCCACCACGGGAGGGGGTGGTAGTGAGCAAAACCTGCCAGATAGTGGAGGGGGTGGCTTTGTCCTTCTTGTGGGGGGGATAGGAAAGCTGGCTGACACCTGTGGCTGTCTGTGATCTGTGGTCAGGAGTTAGATTTACAACTTCTGGACTCTCCAGATCCCTCCTGCAGCTTTTGTTTTACAGGCTTTATGGTCGCTGTTTAAGTTTTCCATTAACCGCATTACGTCCTATACATACTTTCCGGGTTCCCACTCTAAGTAAACCTAACAGCTTGAAATAGAATATACAAAAGAAAAGATCTGTTTCGCAGCTGTTGTGCCTATTAGAAATCCCAGCAAGGAGCTGGCTGAGCCGAGGGAAGGGGGTCTCTGGAGTCCATGTTGCCTGCGGAGGAGGAGCAGCAGAGGAGAGATCCCTTCTCACACACCTACATAGAAAGAGTTCTCTTTGTTTAGCAGGGAAACACAGGAAATGAACAAATGTAAGAATGAGGGTCAAAAGCTGCATTTTAGATACTTTATAGATGTACAGCAAATAGTTTCAGATTGTATCAATGTGTTGTTTCTCTTTGCCTTTCTGTGGTTGTCACCTGGCTTCCTGGAGTTATCAAAGAATTTGGGGTAGATATTTAGTGGACTTAGAAGGGTGTTTTGGCATGTGGCTTAGTATAGCCAACCGTGAGCTAAAGTAAAATCTTAAGGCTTCCCCCCACTGGCTGAGTGAATGGACCCCCTCCTGGCCAAGGGGATATCCTAAAATTAAATTGCCTGCCATGAGGAGGGAGGTCAGACCTGCCTCATTGTGCCCCCTCCCTTCTTGGAGGCATCCCTTGTAACTCATTAGTAGGCATAAAGGCTATGCAAGACAAACCTGCAGGTCCTCAGTTTACACAATAAATACATCTGGTGGCTTATCTCTGAATAACAGATCTCCCTATCTTAAAACATTCCAAGTCTTAAGACAAAGCTTCACATCTTTAACCAATTACAAGTCAAAGAATCTTTAAACTCACCTGTAATCTGTAAGCTCTCACTTCGAGATGGCCCGCCTTCTGAGGCCAAACCAAGTATGCCTCTCACGCATTGATTTATGACTTTACCTGTCACCCCTGTCTCCCCGAAATGTATAAAACCAAACTGTAACCCAACCACAGCGAGTCCATTTGCTCAAGCCTTCTTGGGCGTGGCTCTGGGTCATGGTCCTCAAATTTGGCTCAGAATAAACTTCTTTAAATAATTTTACAGAGTCTGGCTTCTTTTCCCTCAACACAATGATGCTGGTTTGCTTTGGACACTGGTTCCTGAATTCCACAAGGACCTGCTGGGATTTACACACCCACATCCCTTTGCTGTTGGCACAGGAATCTGCCCCAGTGCCTCCACTGTCTCCACCATATCCCAGACTGTTGCATAAAGAATAGTGACCATGTGCTTATGTCAGCAGAGCAGGTAATACAAAAGTCACCAGTTGTGTAGCACTAGCGTTCTTGATTCAACTTCCTGGGTTGCAACAGAAAAACAAAACAGAACTGACAAAAACCCAAATTCCTTGAATGTGGTAATTTCATGAGTTTTTCCTAAAACTGTTCTGTACAATCATAGCTTGAATTCTAAGCCCGATTGTCACCTTGCTTTGTTTGCACACACACAATGTGGTTACAAAATATATGATGTCATAAAGATGATGATCATTATGAAGCGATAAATAAGTTCTCAGAAATAGAGCAATTGAACAAAGAAAAACTACATCAGCATTAGCTGGATCTTAAATAAAAAGGATAAGTCTACATATAGAACTCTCAAAAACTCCTTTAAATCTTCGCTCCACACTGTCCCAATGTATATATTTAAATAAATTAGCATAACTATAAGCCTAAAAGAGTTTCTTCCTAACAATACACTTTATTTATTCCCAACTTCTTGCTGAACAAATCTCTGTTGGAAGCCCAGGCACTGAGGGAGATGCAATTCTGCTTATTCAAAAGCCATTTGAATCACCAACTATAGGAATGTTATTATGCAAGATACATTGTGCCAAGCCCAGTATTGCACCATGAAGTTAATCCACTAAAGTAGTTTTTGAAAAGGAAGAAAGTAATTTGTAGTTACTTAGAACGCTTGTTACAGTCCTTTGAATCACCTTTCCTCCTGTATTGGAAATGCAATCTTTGGTACTTGCGAAGGCATTGGATTCATACTAAGGATGTAAACAAACTTCCTGCAAGCCTTCCAACCCCAAAAGGTACATAAATGCTATTGTGTATCAGAGAGATTGGGGCATCCAAGACAAACTGACATAAACTACAAAATACTGTTGTATTTGTCTACCAAGTGAACACTAGAAAAGAAAATGGGAAGGCAGGATGTTAAGAAAAGAAATCAAGCTAAAAGTGGATGAATTTCATCTATATTCTGCTCAATGGTTTCAAAATGCTTTGGAAGACTCAGGGTAGCGGATCCAGTGATTAGTTCTCTTGCAGACAATATGATCAAGTTAATTTCAGATATAAACACATTCAAAAGTGTCTTTCCCTCTCCTTTTTAGGCAGCATGGCCAGTTTGGCCTTTGTTCTCTGCTCTTGGCATGGATTGAGTCAAGGCTAAAGCTGATTGACAGGAGCTGCCAGCAGATGCCCAGGCACCTCCCCAGCAGCACTTTGTAACACCCTGCACATTTTATTTGCTCTGTGACTTACAGCCAACAGAAGGAGGCCGCTTTTTCCACTCCCCATGACCCTTTTATTTTCTGCTGTGTGTACATATATATCCCGTATGTATTTTCGTCAAAATATGCTCATTAAATTAGTTAAAACAATCTAGTGCCAGTCATTGAAAGGCCTGAGTCTTTCAATAGAATTCATCAGTCTCCACAAAAACAGGAAGGACAAAGTCCAAAGAGACATAGTTTTGAGCAAGAATAAGCTTATTCAGCAGCCTCTCATTAAATAAGAAGAGTTCTTAGGATCTCCGCCCCAAGGCACTATTCCTGGATAGCAGACCAGTACTTAGAGATCGGGTTGTTGTTTTACCTTCCCTTTTAGATGATCTGCATACCTGGAGTTAGCAATGTGTCTAAACCTACCGGTTGCTTAGATTTCACCGTCCCCTCTAGGTTTACAGTTATAATCCTTTGAGGTCAAGTCTGCTGTTGTACTCCTAAACCCAATGCTATTGCTTTAATGAATTTAAACGACGTATTTACCTACAAAAAATCAGGGAGCATTGCTGCAGAAAGCAAAAGTATTGCTGAAGGAAGAAAAAACAGGTAAATTAGAACATGTATACATACATATAAGACAATATGTGCATATAAAAATAAATATGTATATATATAAATCTATATATATATAAATAAATATGTGTGTATATATGTACACACACGTATTAAAAATGTTTTTAAAACTCCAACAGTTAGTTAAACCTTAGAGTTTAGATATTGAGTTCATTAAAGTCTAAAAATGATTGCAATGTAATTATATTTGATTGGATGATCACAGAGCAGGCAATAGGAGTAGTTAAACCTATAAATGTTTCCTTTTTGACTAAAGTCCTGCTCCTCTAATCCTACAATCTTTACTATCCTATGTAAATGAATTTGACATTTTAGCATATCACTAAAGGCTTGATAGCCAATGAAAGGAAACTGGAGGCTACAAATTTATATGGTATATATTAAATTTGCACCAAATTCGTCAATCTTAAAAATAAAAACTCACACAAACTGTGTATCCTGCGGGGGTGGGGGAGAACTAAAACACTTTGTATCCAACCGCTCCACAAACCATGGAATCAACTAGGTTGGTAAGTGCGCACGAAGGCATCGCAACAGAACATCTCTTTGTAAAACAGTAACACTCTGTCCAGAGGTGAAAAGAAAGAGGAACTAGAGCAAGTAGAGGAGGAGAAAGAAGAAATACAATAGTATGCATGTACAAAATAAAAGCAATTCCAGGCAGGCATCTATCCACAGAGCAGCTGAGGAGTCCCCAGGAGACTGACCTCAGAACGGTCCTGCTCAGGGCTGCAGACCTCCCCTCTGGTGTCCAGGCTGCCCTTCACTCCCCTCCCACTTTGCCCCTCGAGACGCTCTGCTTCCCAGGATCCTCTATCTCCAGTTCAAATTCCTCAATCGATCCCCAGTTAACTCTACTGCAGACCAAGCACCTGCTACGATGGAGGAGGGGTTGGGCTCACGTCAGCTGTGGCAGGTCCACAGGTATTGAGAGAAAAGAGCACACAGAAGCCCAGCTGGCTGGATTGCTATGGAGAATGAGGAAAAATGTTTCTCCTTCTCCAGGCAAGGCAGTAGGAAATTAAGGAAAAGAAGAGGAGCCAGGCCTGGCTCAAGGGATCAAAAGACTAGAGTTGAGATTCACAGAGCACAAGTAATGTGCTATTTCTAGTTAATAGAATGCCTAGACAAACCTGGGAGATTTGATGTCAGTTCTTATTGCTTTCTTAAGGCAGTATCCTGTGAACATTTTCCATAATATCTTTTCTAAGCATTTTCATTTTACAAAGAAAATGCAATGATCCCGTGACCACTTCATATTGTTGGTGTCAAAGAAGATGTATTATGATAATTAAATTCTAGTTGTTTAAGTCCAGACATAAATATATGTATACATGAGCCACTACAAAGTATATTAGGAACTGCAAAAGCTGAAAAAGAAGTAATATCTTACTGTTTCTAATGTAACTTGGATAAGTACATTTTGGTTACATCATGGTAATATCAGTGTTTTAGGAATGCCCTTTAGAAAAGGCATTTTTAACCATCTTCACATCCATTTCACCAGGAACTAAGTCAGGAACAATGCGAGTTACAGGTATGTGCCCCGGCCCTTTGCCGTGAGGGTAGTCCCAGTAACGACCACAGCCGCCATCATTAGCCTGGCATGGTCTTCAGTTTTGCTCAGTGATAAGATGGCCTTCATGTCTGTGGTCTGCCCCTCCTCACACTCTGTCAAAGCAGGTGAATAGCACATCTCCAGAACAAACAGAGTCTGCAGCCTACAACTCATCACGGGTCCTCAGCTTCCAAGGCTTTGCATATGCTTGTATAAAAACTGCTTCTTTACACAACTGTAAGGGACTGACAGTTGAGACCCAACTTATGTCTCAAGGAGAAGCAAGCATGATAACAGAAGCAGGTTTTCTTTATTAGAATAAGACTTTGTTGAATATGCCCCCCTGTACCCTGGGTTGCCTTTCCCAGTGTCCCCTAGCAAAGCTGGACACTGAGGAGCAGAAGGGCAAGTTTACAGAGAGATCCAGGAGCTCCAGGGAGAAAAGGGCCCTGCCCCTGGGAAGCAAGTCCTTCCCAGCAGTTCAGACTGGTCCTGCCGACGGCCACCCGCAGGAAAGGGTCCCACAGGAGAACTCACCATGGAAGAGGGTGAACTGGATTAGTGACTAGGACCAACACCAGGGCTCCCTGCACTTTGCGCCAAAAGCGTGGCCCATAGACCACCTGCCATGGCATCCACAGGCTGGTTGGTGTTTTCACTTGAAAAAGTAAAAAAATGCAACATCCCCCATTACACATGTGTGCACACAGACACCCCTCATACAATGGAAAGCTGGGATTAGAAATGATTTCCGGCAAAGACTCCTTAAATCCCTGTTAATAATCATGGGGGACCAAAACACTGTGCTTATGGTCTCGTTTCAAAATCTGTCAGTTGATCTATGTCTCATCAC